>JALIZF010001665.1:320000-549095 GCA_029948255.1 Telmatactis stephensoni
TTTTTTATTTACCACGAAAAATTTATCAATTACAATTAGACATTAAAAGAAGAAAAAAAAGGTGGAAGGTTGCAGGATTACAACCCAGGGGGTTAATATAAAGGAGTTCCTGCAACCTAAAAATAGACATAACAATAAAAATGCGAAATAGCGGTTAAAGTGGAAGTGAAAGAAATATAAACTCAGGTGAAATAGTCATTACAAAAATTGCTAAGAAAGCGAAAAAATTGCCAAAAATTACTAAGAAAGCGAAACTCTGGATTGATATCTGCTCGATGTGCTTGGCGCCTTAGGTTATTTTTAGTAACAGGGAGTTGATGTCATATCGCGCGCAAGGCTCTCAAACAATGGATTATGAATTTTACATGCCCAGGGACCCGAACCGTTTCACCACCGGTAATCAAAATTCCTTAAACGCAGGGCACATCGCGCAGCCATTAATACCATCTTCGATCTCTTAGTATCATGGTCTCTTGATAAAACTAGCTATATCATCTGTTTCAACACAAGGATAGCTGGCGTAAAAGCACAGAACAAATTAACCTTGTTTTGAGTATTAGCAAGCGAGATTGCAAAATGATATTCTGTAGTTCATTGTCTTTCTTGTATTTCTTTGGAGTCGCGTGAAAAGAAAATGCGTAAACTTTTTATTTTATTTTCATAGTATATTTGAAAAAGTTCTGAACATCGTTGCAAATCAATGTATTAGAGACATAGCGAATAATGCTACTTATTGTAAATCGTTGCAGATTGAACCTATTAAAGGTTAATATAGTATAACGATTTGGCGACAATAGAACTGAGATCGATATCAGTCTTGAAATAATCAACGTGCTCATACCAATTTTGAATTTAAAATGTTCTAAAATGCAATTCAAATCTTTTCATATCAATCACTTACATTTCTTCTAGTCAAATTTTCCATGAAAAGGCATGCAATCATTTTACTTCTCGTATCCAAAGCCGGCCAGTTCCGTTGATTTCTAAGCATGTTTACGCCTAAAGGGGTACTCAATTTAATTGCAATTTAGCAATTCACCCAATCCCAAAATATTCCGATCATGCCTGGCCTAAGTCCCTCAAAACAGGTATAATGGGCCCTTAGGCCCATTATAAAAAACGTATTCTCATAGGTTGATATATCCTTAGTAGGAAAATCTCAAAATTCTGATGTGGGGGAAGCGGTATCAGCCGCAGAATAATAGAAAGTATTATAGTTTTTATAAGAACCAGACATATAAAATGCTATGGATATTTTCAAAACTAGCTGTTTATAACTCTTACATTTGTTTTCTCTTATTCTTTAAATCTTATAGCATATACGTCATGATTTCCTTGACGACTTTAACAACAATCCTATTGGTTGCTATGAGTTACATGACAAATATCACTAAAGCCGCGACATGCTTCACTACTCGTCAGGACATCATTCTTCAAAACCACGTGATTTATTCTCTTACACTTCCAAATATCGGCGAGTGTTGGCAGACATGCAAGTACGATGCTCGATGTCAAAGTCTAATTTCTTTGTCAAAACGCTTCTTTGTGAAATTAACAACATGACCATAGACTCTGCACCTGGTAATGCAGTGAATATATCGTACACTGCTTATTTTGACCATCCTGATCGAGGTGAGTCAAGTCGTACAGTAATTTGATGATTCATAAAAATTGATTGGTTGAAATTAGTGGAAAAAAATGATTTGTTATAACTTCAAGGAAGAAATATATTTATTCCGTCAATCGATCAAATATCAATCAATCAATCAATCAATCAATCAAGCCATCAATCAATGTCGATCAATCAGTCAATCAGTCAACTAGTCAATCAATCAATCAATCAATCAATCAATCAATCAATCAATCAATCAATCAATCAGTCTATCCATCCATCAATTATCAATGAATTAATCAATCAACCAGCTAGTCAGTCTGTCAGTCTGTCAGTCTGTCAGTCTGTCAGTCAGTCAGTCAGTCAGTCAGTCTGTCAGTCAGTCTGTCAGTCAGTCTGTCAGTCAGTCTGTCTGTCAGTCTGTCAGTCAGTCTGTCAGTCAGTCAGTCTGTCAGTCAGTCAGTCAGTCAGTCTGTCAGTCAGTCTGTCAGTCAGTCTGTCAGTCAGTCAGTCAGTCAGTCTGTCAGTCAGTCAGTCAGTCAGTCAGTCAGTCAGTCAGTCAGTCAGTCTGTCAGTCAGTCTGTCAGTCAGTCTGTCTGTCAGTCTGTCAGTCAGTCAGTCAACTAGTCAATCAATCAATCAATCAATCAATCAATCAATCAATCAATCAGTCAATCAGTCAATCAGTCAACTAGTCAATCAATCAATCAATCAATCATTCCATATATTCATCCATCAACTCATTCATTTTCTTCTTTATAGCATGTGATAAAGCTGTTGGAATGGAAGGTAGATCTATCCCTGACATACAAATCAACGCTTCTTCAACATTTGGTACGTCCGACTTGCCCCACTTTGGTAGGCTTCACTACAGCGGAGGGTGGGCAGCAAAGGGTAATCTCTCTGGAGAATGGCTGCAGGTTGATTTGGGTAAAGCCACCATAATTACCGCAATTGCTACACAAGGTCATTATTCACACTCAGAATGGATCACAACCTACAGTCTACAGTTCAGTTTGGACGGTCTCAACTTTAAAGACTATCAGGCAGGCAAAATCTTTACAGGAAATAAAGACAGGAACACTGTGGTCAAGCATCATCTAAACCCTACCATTACTGCCACCTTTATCAGAATCGTTGCAAAGACCTGGTTCACACGCCAAGCAGTCAGGATGGAACTCTATGGATGCAAATAAAGTCAGCTGACATAAAGACAAGCCCCAAAATGACTTAATTATTTCCATGACATTATATTCAGAAAATCTTCTGACGAAGGACAAAACAAGAGAAGCTGAAGTTGAAGCATAACTTTGGAAAAATTGAGTCTTTTTAGTACATCAGATGTTCCACTATTTCGTATTTATTCCCGAATTTTCAATAAACCATTCTACTCAAATAAGCTCCACTCCCCCCTCCCCACAGCACGGCACGTCTGAAAAACCGTCTAACTGAGCCGTTTACCGTGGGTAAATAAAGTGAATTGATTGATTGATTGACACACACACACATCTCTTTTTTTTTTATATATATATATATTTTAATTCAATATTTTAACAGGAGCATCTAATTTAGCTGTAGCTAGTTTAAATAGAGTCCTGTCCTGTCCATCTCATCGAATCCCATCTCATCGAATCCCATCCCATCTCATCGAATTTCATCGCCGTTCTCAATGTTACTTTCTTAAATAGTCCCTTAGGTGCTTATAATCGGCCATTTTCATTATGTTTTCTCCATTTTTACTTCCTTTTTCTTTTGAACTCACATATATAGTTTTTGTTTTAACTACTATAATTAGCGTAGGACTACATCATTCAGTGGAATAGCCAGGCAAGGACTATGATAAGAAAAAGATCAAATTCTAGATTGCTCGTTACACTTCCGATCTTCTCCCGAATGATCTCCAGCCTTTTGATCGTCAGAGTACGGAACATAATAATGATAATTGCTAACTATAAAGACAACTACTGAATCATGAAGGTTTTATTGAAATTCAAACTCAGTGCTTGTGGATATTAAAGTTACATTTGATTGGAAATTCTTGACCATGCATTTCCAACAATCAAAACTAATTGCAATTATCAACTGTTAGCAAAAAATAATAAAAAAGACCAGTGCATTACTATAGTGAAACTATTAAACTTTAAACTAGGAAAAGAGTTGATTACCGAGAAGCTATCGCGCGAGGCTTTTAACTATATACATTCTTTACGTAGGCCCGAGGGATGTATATGGATAAAAGCCGAAGTTCAGTTCGAGGTAATTAACTGGCTTATACATGATTGAGGAGGTTTTCACACAAAAACAATCCCAAACGACATTAACGATCTGATCATTGTTACTGAATTCTCGGCAGAGGAAAGTCTTAAACAATTGCTTTTCAGTTTTATTCACGGTAAAGTTAACGAACATTGTTATAACAGACAAAACGATTTTTTGTTGATAAGTTCCACTTCAGTTAGCTCAGTAGTATAGAGGTTAAAGGCTGGACGCTAGTGAAAAATTTCTGCGCATGCACGTAGTCACGTCTTCGTCCTTTTGTAAACTTATGCAAATTTCGCTTTTACGGTTGCCTGCAACAATGGTTTTCACAAAATGTCAAAACCTAAGGTCAATTCTTGTAACTTAGGGCCAGTATTCACATAATGTTTTCATTAATACAATATCTTCGTCTCACAAAAGTATACAAGAGAAATTTTATGTATACATCGGGAACACGAGCATTTCATTTCGAGCTAAAACTTACATATTTCTTAAGAAAACATCGTAGTATGCACGCATGCGCAGACGTTTTTCACTAGTGTCAAAGGCGGGTATAGGTATGGTCTCACAACAGCTTTTTTCACCAAAATTCGCTACTTTATAGTATATGATTTCGGGGCTCAGCAGATAATTTCTGTGACTAATATACAAATGTTGATGACCTAGGGAAGTACGGGACGAGGGCAATATCTGTATAATGCCCTTGAATTCATAATGACTAGGGAAATACGGGGTATAAAGCCCTACAAATAACAAAGAAAACCGACGCAATCATATAATAAGTGCCAATACTTGGTAGTGCAGTGTATCCTTTGCCGTTTTGCTGTCATAAGCCATCAGTGTCAGGTACCCCAGTAAGTCCTGTAAGAAAATTAAACAACTTGACAAACACCAAACTGCATGCAACAACATATTTAGACAAATTAAATAATTTGTATTATATCTTACCAGAGAAAATGAGGTATGAAGAGAATCCTCGTGACCCATCATATGCTCCGTTTGATACTATTCCGTTTTAGAATATTGTCATCATGACAGCGCGGATGTGAACCTGAGTTATCTCTTTCTCCCTCTGGGGGACTTGCTTCTTCCTTTGAAATATCACCATCTTCAGTTTTTTCCTCTGCCCTACCACATCCGGCTTCCTTTGAACTCCTACTTTCTTCTTCTGAACTACTAATTTCTTCCTCCGAACAACTTGCTTCTTTCTCAGATACACTTGTTTCTTCCTCTTCCAAACTAGTTTGACTTAACCAAGACCATTTTCGAATTTTTGTTTGTACTCCATTTGCCTTAATTTTTCTCATGTTTAAATTATTTTTCATCAACAAACGTTATACACCCATTTCTGCCATTGAGATCTTGAGGCAACAATGCGGAAGCTCACGCGCTCTCGACTAATCCGATTCCCTCTAAAATAGCATCAAACGGAGCATATGATTGTCCAAAGACCTAATACGCGGGATTCCTTCTTTCACCTCATCTTCTCTTGATTTAACATAATTGCCGCTGTTGCGGCCGCTATATATAATCAATCGGGGTTTGAATATATGCTTTATCTGTTGTTAACTACTAATTTGGTCAGCTTGAAGACAGCATGCAAAATGACATTAAAAATGTGTAGAACACTTAGGGTACCTAGTGGTTATCATCTGTTGTCCTATGAAACTTACTTATTCAGTGCAGTAACGAAGATGACAAGCTGGGGGCTTGCGCAAGTAGAAGACATAGAACCCTCCACAGTTGGTGATAGAGATTTTATTAGACCAATTGCAGCATCTTCCATTCCAGTTATAGCAGACTTTTCGATTCACGGTTTGTCCTGGAAGAATTGAACCGTAGTTGGCGTTCTCCACCCATCCAGATGCATGGGTTCCACACCGGTTTTTTGGGACACACTTGTCTGGGATGCGATTCTTTGGGTATCCCTTGAATCTAATCCACACGCCCGTGTGTCTAGGTCTTATGAATCGTGATATTCCACTGTTCTTGTCGCACAGAAGAGGGTTCTGTTTTGTATTCGATTTATCGCGCGAATTTCTTTCCTTTGCCATGGTTCTATAGTGGCCAGGTTTGCATTGTATTGGCACTGAAAAAAACATTTAAGATAAAATTTTACCACTCATCAATGTTTATCAGCTAGGGATCAGGGCGAATATTTTTTTAAAAAAGATCAAAGATGTGAAATATTTTCCTGTGTACCTCCCCATTCAAATTAGTCGTTTTTAAATGAAAATCCAAGTCTGAGGTAATATATTCATAAAAATATAATGAATTACACATAAAACAATAGATAGAACAACAAGAGATTACAATAGATTTTATGAATATATTACATCAACTGAGTGCTACGTAGGTTTTCCCTTATCGATAGGGACTCAAAAAAGAAGAAGAAAAAGAATTAAAAAAAAAGAAGAAGAAGAAGAAGAAGAAGAAGAAGAAGAAGAAGAAGAAGAAGAAGAAGCAGAAGAAGAAGAAGAAGAAGAAGAAGAAGAAGCAGAAGAAGAAGAAGAAGAAGAAGAAGAAGAAGAAGAAGAAGAAGAAGAAGAAGAAGAAGAAGAAGAAGAAGAAGAAGAAGAAGAAGAAGAAGAAGAAGAAGACGACGACGACGACGAAAAATCCAGCTCGTTCACAGGGAACTCGGCTTTATTCAGCTATATTTCTATACTTTATCGAAACGCTAATATTGGGATTCCTGTGGTATAACATCGTTAACTGTACGACTGATCGACATTTGTAAGCATTTTATTACAGCAAATTAATTAATAATAAGCCGTTTGACACTGCTAGTACGTAAACCGATAGGGGATTAAGTTTTATATTAACTTTTGTAACGCATCCTCCCGGAAGCCTCAAACCTGCATGAGAGTTAATTTTAGGCCTTAGACAAAAGTGGAATGCATCAAATATGGCAAAACGTGGTGGGGAGGTAGGTTGATGAATTACCTTTTAATTGGTGGCAATTACATTGCTGCCCGACTCCGCCAATACCGAATATATTTTCTCCCAACTAGCCGTCATTATAAACCGATAATGCCGCCTCAAAATCGCGTTTAGTTTATAATGTTACACGGTACTTCAAAACGATCTCATGCCACAGGAGTTCCAATATTACTGTTTCGGTAAAGTATAGAAATATATATATAGCTGAATAAAGCCGGGTTCCCTGTGGTTCGTTAAGAAAATACTTAGATTTTGTACTAGAAGTTCGATAGCACTAGTAACATACAATGATAAGTCAAAACTTAACTCTGCAAACTCCTGTTGGTCCTTTAGATTACATATGTTATAAAAAGATTTTGAAATATTCGAGGCGCAATGTTTTAACCACGATTCAAGAATTATAAAATCAAAGCAGCATGACAACTATTCGACTGTCAATATGTTGTTCATATATCGGACTACTTCTCACCAAAGGGAGAAAACAGTTGACCAAGAGATTTTTCTTTTGGAGCACTAAACGTTTTTGTGTAAATTTTGATAAAATTCAGTACAATTTCATGTCTTAGTTGACGTACGATGACGGAGATCCAAAGCACTTTCTGAAGGGGAGCTTCGTTGAGACGTAGTCTGATATATGAACAACATATTGACAATAATCCGTTTATACGAATTTCTCCAAAATTTATATATATGCTGCTAGGCAAAGTCCTAAATATTAACGCCTTGTATGTCGTTAATTATAAAAGTTTAGGTCAAAAAACGCGTAAAATTGCTTGGAATTTGAAACGTTGACGTCATCGTTTTGTCACTACTATGAAAACCCCGATGTAAACAAAACATAAACCATTAAAAACTTCAATCTTTATGTAGTAAGTTAACGAAAGGACCTAAACTTCCCTTTGGGTGCTTATTTCATGTAAGAACTACAGCCGTTTCAATTTGACTGGTCGTGTACTAGAGAAATTGTAGAAAGCCTCCTTAAGTCTCCGAGGTTTCCCGGGCTTAATTATTTTTCCACAGGATGCCCAAGCTATGCTTTTTTCTTAGTTATAGTATTGACGGGCTCAATTATATTGATAATATTTTTCTTAGAGGCCAAGCACTGCATTTTAGGAAAAAACACCATTTGTGGCATGGGCTAATAGAGACTTAAACTTTTAAGGTGCCTCAAAAATTGCAAACGATTATTAGCTTACGTGGTCTCGGTTTTGGAGGTCCGCAGTGGCCACAAGTCCTACGGCAGTAACGGAATCCAGATATACGGTACCTACGGCAATCGCCCCTTCGCTTGATTCGGTGGCAACTCATCGGAGAAAGCATGTCCTTGCAAACTAAATCAAATAGATGTTTGTGGATTGTTTTAATGTTCATTTTCAAACTATAATTGTTACTTGAAACCTGTTGTTTTATATATATTTAATTAACCAAGTTTTAGTGGTCATAATCAGGACTACAGTTGGAATTCATGTCTTAAAACAAAACAAGAAAAATAACCGAGTACAAATAATGTGCGCGTGACGATAGTAACACGCGGAATAACAAGTAGCGCGAGCATTTATTTAATCTATTAAATTTAAGTAAAGAACAAAGACATCTTCAAAAAAATAATAAAATAAAAATAAATAAAATAAATAAATAAATAAATAAAAAGGAACAGGGCTTCGTGTGACTATTGTCGCGATCACATTATTTGTACCAGTGTACTAGTATGCTTTCTTAGCTGTAAGACGGAAGTTCCAAGTGTAACCCCGATAACGACCGCTAAGATCAAAAGTTGAAACACATGGTTAAAGTAGCAATTCTAGTTTGAAAGTGATGGCTAGTCAAACGATGGAGTAGAGACAGTAGAAACATTCAGAATATAATTTTTTTTCTCTTTCCTTCCTTCCTTCCTTCCTTCCTTCCTTCTGTCTGTCTGTCTGTCTTTCTTTCTTTCTTTCTTTCTTTCTTTCTTTCTTTCTTTCTTTCTTTCTTTCTTTCTTTCTTTCTTTCTTTCTTTCTTTCTTTCTTTCTTTCTTTCTTTCTTTCCGCTTTCTTTAAATTAAAAATTTGTCTTCAAAACTAGGACCCTGATATCGTTATTGACTTAAGTAGACAAGGCGCATTTTCGAAAAATCAGATGCCTGGAGCATTTTTGGGTAGAGGCTGATAACATAACTATTCTAAACTGATTTTTCATGCTGAATGCGAATATAACTTACCAAGACGTATTCTGCAATCTTATACGTGTAAATGGTGTATTTTGTGAATTTTTACAGTAATTTCATACTAACGGCTTTTTCATGTAGTTCCAAAAGTTCCCAAACTTAAAAACAATGACCATAGCTGGAAAGAGCACATTAAAATCGGTAAAACTGTGAAGTTTGAAGGATATCAGTTGAAAAATCAAGGAGATACGAATGTTCAAAATAGAATAGTTTAGAATAGTTAAGTTACCAGCCTCTACCCCAAAATGCCTTCTGCACTTTTTGCGATCGACTTTTTCAGTTTTGCGCCTTGTCTAAAGGAGGCTTCCTACAATTTCTCTAGTGCTCAACCGGTCAACTTGAAACGGCTGGTGTTTTTACATGAAAGCATCCACAGTATGAACTTTCGTCCACTTACTACATAAATACTGATGTTTTTAATAGTATGTGTTTCGTTTACATCGGGGTTACCATAGCGACGAAATGATGACGTCACCGTTTTAGATTCCAAGCAATTTTACGCGTTTTTTGACCTAAACTTTTAAAACAATACACAAGGCGTTGATTACTCACCAAAGGGAAAAAACAGTTGACCGGGAGATTGTTCTTTAGGGGCAATAAACGTTTTTGTATGAATTTTGATAAAATTCCGTTTTGATTCCAATTTCGTGTCTAAGTGAACGTACGCTGACGAACATCCAAAGCACTTTCTGACGTGCAACTTTGTTGAGAAGTAGTCTGATAAATGAACAACATTTGGACAGTTTAAGAGTTGTCATGCTGCTGTGATTTTAAAATTCTTGAATCGAAACTGACAAGACAATTGTTATTTTAAGGGTTTAAAAAGTGCGCATCGAATAATTTAAAATCCGTTTATACGAATTTCTCTAAAATTCGTATGCTGCTAGGCAAAGTCCTAATTATCAACGCCTTGTGTGTCGTTTTAAAAGTTTAGTTAAAAAAGGGCAATAAATTGCTTGAAATCTAAAACGGTGACGCCATCGTTTCGTCGCTATGGTAACCTCGATGTAATCAAAACACATACCATTAAAAACTACCGTATTTATGTAATAAGTTAACGAAAGTTCATAACTATGGGTGCTTTTCAAGTTGACCGGTCAAGCACTAGAGAAATTGTAGGAAGCCTCCTTAAGTAAATGGAGGTTTATGAAGTATATTATCGAGAAATGACTTACTGCAAATTGACCTGCACATCATCCTTATTTTGCGATTCCTGCAAAAGCCATTTCGCTGTAAGATGCGGCAACAACCTCTCTTAAGTAGAGAGAAACCCCTCTTTCCTTGCTCGGCTTCTTCTTGAACCTCTAAAGAAATGTAGCGTCGATCGGTTGGATAACTTGATAAAAATAAACTTTTATTTTGAACAGTATGTCAGTACAAACCTTTGGGTATTTGTTGGTCCGCGTCCTCAGATTCATCTGTGGAGAGACATAATTTCATGCGACGTGATTGAACCAATTAGAATATTAATGATGATGATGATGATAATAATAATAATGGAAATAATTCTTTATTCATCTTCGGTTTTAGGGCACCAGTTGATAACAGTCAATTCTTTGTAATTTTCTGAATGGTTTACCCTGCTTAAATATAAAAGTATTTATTTATCTGTCTAAAACAATTGTAAAAATAATAATTTCAAGTCTATTATTAAAAAATACTGCATATTGGATCATTTGATGAAGGCAATAAGGAAGGGAAACATCCAAGGTATATGTAGCATTGAGCAGTTCCTTAGCAAATGCATCTGAGAGCCAAAATTCGACCCGAAGCTAAAACACATTTAACGTCATTATCACGTGATATTTCGTCCGATCTCCCCAAAACACATTCAATATGGTTTTTCAGTCTATATATAACTAATGGGTTATAATGGATATGAAATTGAAGTCAATCTGTTTAGGCATGAGAGTTTCAAAGTTGGAAGGTGTTCATGTAAAAATATTGGGTCGAGCCACCTTAGGATGTAATTCAACAGGGGTTATTTTGTTATTCATTAATTCATTGGTTATTAGTTATTTCAAATCATCTATTTTTTAAAACATGTATATAGAGTGATTATCAGAAACCCGTGAAACAAAGTGTACTAGTTAGAGTGCTAGTGTAATTAGTCAGACATAATACAATAGATAGAGTGGTCGCACTTAATCCGTGAAATTGTACTAGCTAAATCATGCAAAATAGCACTTTAAACAATGGAAAACAAAGGATTTTATATTCGTTAGTACAGAGTAGATTTTGTACTTTTTCATGGATTAAGTGCGATCACTCTAACAAAGGAATTAGAGTGTAGAAGTGCCCAATGTATTTCACGGGTTTATGAAATCACATTACGATTAATGATGTAACCGCACGAAACTGCACACATGGCACGCAACAAGTTGACAAGGTGGCTCTGAAATTTATAGTCACCGAGTTTTCATTTATGTCGCTTTTCAAATAATGAGTTTGAGTATGCTGTTCGTTTATATGATTCATCATGCTCATCTAAATAATCGAAGCTTGCGGTTTCGTGCGTTTCCATCATTAACATTCTATTTTGTCATTAGCATAATATTTTATGCATCAGTTTGCATCTAAAAGTGAGTTTTGTGAAATCGTTCCATTAGGATAATATCGGGTATTTTTGATTGACATTTTTCTTTTTTGAATTGGCAATCTAGGTCGAAATCTCTAGGTTTTATGGAAAATAGAATTGGGGAGTATTATATATACATAGTAACTTAGGACCAGTATTTAAAACGAAGACTTATATAATATATTACGCTTACTTTGAAATATAGACCTATAAACAGGCTACCATTATATTAAATTAAATTATACCCTTAATTTAAAGGACCTAAAATATCTACAAATCCGTCTTGTAGATTTTAGTGAGACATCTTTCAGAGGAAGGCAACCATCCAAGGTATATGTAGCATTGAGCAATTCCTTAGCAAATGCATTTGAGAGCCAAAATTCGACCCGAAGCTAAAACACATTTGACGTCATTATCACGTGATCTTCCGTCCGATCTCCTAAAAACACATTGAATATTGCTTTTCAATCTATATATAACTAATGGGTTATAATGGACATGGAATTGAAGTCAATCTGTTTAGGCATGAGAGTTTCAAAGTTGGAAGGTGTTCATGTAAAAATATTGGGTCGAGCCACCTTAAGAAGGAATTCATCAGGGGTTATTTTGTTGTTCATTAATTCATTGGTTATTAACTATTGATATTTCAAATCATCTATTTTTTTAAACATGTATATAGAGTGATTATCAGAAACCCGTGAAACAAAGTGTACTAGCTAGAGTATAATTAGTCAGACATAATACAATAGATAACAAAGGAATTAAAGGAATTAAATACATTAAAGTGTATTTCACGGGTTTATGAAACCACATTACGATTAATGATGTAACCGAACGAAACTGCACGCATGACACGCAACACGTTGACAAGGTGGCTCTGAAATTTATAGACGTCACCGAATTTTTATTTATGTCGCTTTTTAAATGAGTTTGAGTATGCTGTTCGTTTATATGATTCATCTGCTCATCTAAATAATCGAAGCGTGCGGTTTCGTGCGTTTCCATCATTAACATTCTATTTTGTCATTAGCATAATATTTTATGCATCAGTTTGCATCTAAAAGTGAGTTTTATGAAATCGTTCCATCAGGATAATGTCGAGTATTTTTGATTAACATCGTTCTTTTTCGAATTGGCAATCTAAGTCGAAATCTCTAAGTTTTATGGAAAATAGAATTGGAGAGTATTACATATACATATTAGCTTAGGACCAGTATTTAAAATGAAGACTCATTACGCTTACTTTGATATATAGACCTGTTTATTTAAGTGTCCTAGTCTTATAGCGCTCGCGCACTTATTGGCAGACACTATACTCTCACTCACTACCTCTACATTATTTTAGTATTTTGCAAATAATCACTCGACTCAGCAGTTCGTTTTTTTATGGAGGGAGGATAACCGGAGGACCCGGAGAAAAACCCTCGAAGCAAGGGAGAGAACGAACTAACAAACTCAACTCATATGAAGTGCCCCGTCCGGGAACCGAACCAGGGACCACAGCGGTGAGGCAGGCGGTCTAACCACTCGGCCACCCTTGCTCCCCATAAGTCAAGTTTTAAGCAAGTTGCATGCTATAGTGGTAGGCTAAAGTCGTGCCTTGCAAACTGGCCTTTATACCAATTAGAGGTATACTGAGATGATGCCCAAAGAACACAAACTAAAAATATCTCGTTAGAAATCAAACACCACACAGCCAGGTATATTGATAGTACAATAGGTTTGTGCGCATTATATCTGCGTATGTTTGCGTGTGCGAGCCTGTATCACATATGTAACCAATCTTCCAGTTTTTAAATATTTCAGTATGGGAAACACGAAGAGGAGGTATTCAAACAACACGGTCTATCCTGATTTCATTGGATTTGGGTTGATAGATATTGTCTTGGCCACACCCTAATGTAGTTTAATATGAAAATTACTTACTTTCAATTGCATTCCCAGAAATTTCTGGAATATCAGCAACTAAAAAATAAATAAAAATCAATTGAAAACTGCGTTTAGCGAAGCAATATGTTTTTTCACAAATTTTCTTTCGAAGAGCAGCTGAAAAAAAGTTACAAAAACATTATAACGGAGTCACTGTTGAACAAAGAACAAATCGTAAGGAAGAATGATGTTATACTTATATTCTTATATAGTAGCGCAAAATAGTTCAATCACCTGGTTTAGCTGGATCATCTGTGTGTTCTTTTCCATCCAGACATAGAACTGCTACAAATGTAGCAAGGACAAGAGCTGCAAACAAGTAGAACTTCATGGCTTCGCTTCTTAGTTGTTCTGAGTCAACTTGAGTCCTGAGCTCAGTAACCTACTCCTTTATATGCTCAACGCCCTCGTTATTTGGCAATCCGAATATTAATGATATTTAAATATTGATTGTTTTTTTTTTCAACTAGACGCACCCGTGCGTTCACTCGTGTCCAGGTGAAAGCCAGCCCAATATGGGCTTTAAAAAGGCATTTAGTAATAATGAAGGATTGTTTGCTACACCGATTAAGCACACCGTATTCTATCAGCAATATCTATATAGTCAAATAATAATGACTACTATAATCTATTCATTCATTATTAATACAATATCAAATATGCCCTAGTTATCTTCCAAAGCTGCGTGACAAGATTTTTGTCAATCCGTCTTACATGACCCCACATTCCAAAAGAGTCTTGTTTTCTTTGAGACCTCGTAAAACTCAAGCTAAAGTCTTATTTCACTATCATCTGAATTGTATACGCTGCATGCAATTTTTTCTCGCGATGGCAATGCAATTTTAGATTTTGTTGCAGAGAAAAATTGCAGCGTCTATCATCACTGCAACAATCAGTATGAGTGTGCAATGTTGCAGAGAAAAGTTCAAACTTTTCTCGGGACCAAATCAGGAAAAGAAAAAAACATTTGCCGTTTATACCTCGTTCCCGGCTACGCCTGGGCACGGTATTATCTAGTTCGATGCCTCTTTCCATTAAGGCTCTTGACGCCTGTGGAGATGTTGTGTGTAATATGTTCCATTTTGCCGCATTGTGATCAGCATTCCATCACGAGCAAACATCATCATCAAATTATGCATGCAAGTCAACAAAACAAGATTTTTGTCCAAAACAAAACACAGTGCAGTACTTTATACGGACCTTTGCTTGACAAAATATTTTTGTTATTCTTATACGATAAACCACGTCCAAGTGAAAATTGTTACAATTGAACTAAAACTCATGTTATAAGCTGGGCTAAATATTTGAACGTATTTTGAAAACTGCCAATCTTTTTGTGATTGATACGTAGCTGAATCTTTTCTTTTTTCTTTTACTATTTTATTCTATAAATATTGAGGCCTGTCGAGCTGCGAGCTCCCCAGAGTCTTTCACCAGACCATTGTTGATCATGCAAAAACACAATTCAGTTTAAAGATAAAAGAAGCTTTGCATATCTTGAATATTGTCTAGTTATTCGACCACTTCTAAGAAGAAAAGAACATGTTGGCAAAGCCAATAATAGAAAAAGGAAATGAGCAGACAATGCAATGCATAAACTGATTGTCAAGCTTACAAATGAGTTTACCTATACTCTCTGCTTCCCTGAGGGATACAGTGTAGCCTTACAAAGTCAACATGCTGTGTGTGCTGAGATTGACACTGAAGCCTTATTAGGACTGTTGACTGAAGACTTGTAACAGTGAAGTTAGACCGTCAACCAAGGCTTTTTTGCACTTGATGCCCTTGCAGTAATAGCGGGGCAAACCATTTCCTCACTTCAATAAGATATGATGTTCACTCTATTTGTTGCAAATGTTTGTTGAAAATTTGGTTTTTCAGAAATTATTATTACTATTATTCATTATTATTTTTATTAGTTTGACCCAAACTGGAGCTGTATTTACACATTAGTGGGGTTGAAATAAGTTCAAAGTCATTTTTTTTACTAATTTTATGATTAAAAGTATAGTGCAATTAAAAGTATAGCTTGAGCGAGTGCGAACTCTTCAAAGCTAGTGAACGCCAGTCAGGAACTTTAGGTATGCAAGATGGCGGACAGCCCAAAAAATAGCTTTCAGAGACAGGCTTTTCCAGCAGTGAGACAATAGAAAATAGATCTTTTAACTCGAGATATACCTATTGTAGATACTTATAAGAACTTCAGAATGGGCTGCAGGGGCGGATCTAGCATTTTGACTGAATAGTTTCCAACTTGACCGAAACTTAATATCTTTAAATCCTATGATACCATTTACACTTTGCATATTTTGAGCATTAGCATCTATAATAAAACATTAATACAATTTTCAAATCATGAGAACTCAAAACACTCAAGCGGGTTTTGCCGCCAAATTAGCTTTCGTCAATATTGCTGAGAATCTAGAATACGAATATCTCTATTACCGAAATTATATTTCGCTGTTACAGATCGCCCTAGGATTCTAGAGATCTTTAATTTATGAATATTTTTTTGGTTGGTTGTTTGAAGTGGGGGCAGCAAGAAACCAAATTTTTCGTACCGAAATTATGGACCAGGCAATTTATTTATATATTTTCATGGAACTAAGGTTGTATTTGACCTGACGTTTGGTCACGTAATGGATAAAACATCTGAAACATGAGCAAAAAAACACGATTTGTTATTGTGTCAAAAACGACGTTACTGAGAAGTCTTTACAGCAAACAATTGAGATACACAGTGAAAGTTGAATAAACTGGGTATAGACAAGGCGCAAAATTGAAAACGTCGATCGCAAAAAGTGCAGAAGGCATTTTGGGGTAGAGGCTGGTAACATAGCTATTCTAAACTAATTTTTCATGTTGAATCCGAATATGGCTGTTACCAAGACGTATTCTGCAACCTTATACGTGTACATGACGTATTTGTGAATTGCTAAAGTCATTTCATACTAACGGCTTTTTCATGTAATTCCAAAAGTTCCCAAACTTAAAAACAATTACCATGGCTGGAAAGAGCATATCAAAATCAGTACAACTGTGAAGTTTGAAGGATATCAGTTAAAAAATCAAGGAGATACGAATTTTCAAAAAACGAAATTTTGTATGCCAAAACACTTACAGTTATACAAGAAATACAAACAAATTTCGATTTTTGAAAATTCGTATCTCCTTGATTTTTCAACTGATATCCTTCAAACTTCACAGTCAGTTTTACTGATTTTGATATGCCCTTTCCAGCTAGGTAATTGTTTTTAAGTTTGGGAACTTTTGGAATTACATGAAAAAGCCGTTAGTATGAAATGACTGTAGCAATTCACAAAACACGTTTTACACGTATAAGATTGCAGAATACGTCTTGGTAACAGTCATATTCGCATTCAGCATGAAAAATCGGTTTAGAATAGTTATGTTACCAGCCTCTACCCCAAAATGCCTCCAGGTATCTGGTTTCTCGAAAATGCACCTTGTCTAGTATATTCGCAGGTAATATTTTTGCATGTGAGATATATAATACCCATGATAATAGATCGAAGGACAAAGGCAAACACTAATAGCTGTTGACAGACAAATTAAAGGTCTTTACTACTGCGGCTTGTTGAACTACAGGCAATCAGTGTACGGTTCGAGGTGCGTCTTGTTAAAAAGTTTATTAACGACAACATGTTAATCGCTCTTACTTTAGGCAGCTAATCTAAATGTCGTTTCAAAGCCGATTTTGGGCTCCTTTTATTCTTATATAAAACATCCGAAACATGAACGAAAAAAATTGTTATTGTGTCAAAAACGCCGTTGTAGAAGTACAGCAAACAATTGAGATATATAGTGAAATAAAACGTTGAATCAGAAACTGGTACTGATTCGCAGGTAATATTTTTGCATGTGAGATATATAATACCCATTCATGATAATAGAAGGACAAAGGCAAACACTAATGCCTGCCGACAAACAAATTGACTAATCAGATATTCTTTAGTTTAAGGATTCAAAAAAGGTCTTTATGTTACGGTTAACTATTTCCCGGAATGGTGAAGAATGCGTGAAACGGCTCGGGGAAGAGTACGAACGGGGCCGGTCATTAGTTGGAGGCTCTCCTAAAAGGGGCTCCCGGGGCACGAGTGAACGCACATGTCCATCTAGTTTTTTTTAAGTCATCAATCCCAAGTAAAAGATAAAATTTTCTCTGTGCCCTTCGTCTTTCGAGCAGTTTTTGAAACGACACCGGGCCCGAAAAAAATCCAAACGCACATTTTTTTCCCTTTAACCCGTCAAGATTGGCATGTACAGATTAATGATCGCGAAAATCGCTTAATTTTTTACGAGGTTTCGAGTATAATAATTTTAAGTTTTGCAGGTTAAAACTGCAAGGAAACTTGTAAAATTATCCATTTTCTAAGTGTCAGCGCGAGTCAAGTTGGCGCCAAAAAGCAATCAGCCAATCAGCATCGCTATGTACACGGACGGACGCCGTACGGACGTACGTACGGACGTACAGCCGTTGTACTCCCATGAAAAATCAACTCGATGGGTTACCATTTTTTCTTAGGGGTGGTGCTTCGCTCGCGCGGGCCCAAGGGAGCTCCGCTACGAATGCCTCAGTATCAAAACTTCGGGGTGGGGAGGGGAACTAATTCGAGCTGAGAGGGGGGGGGGAGGGTGGTTTATTTGGAACGGAAGCTTATTTGGTCAATCAGAGACCTTAACAAATTGACGTTTACGGCAAACGACAACCGCCAAACGACAAGCCGTCTGTTCTTAGCCGTTTTTTCACTTAAATATTTGTATTTCTCTGTTGTTAAGAGATTTGTTCTTTATTTGCTTGTTTTATTGATCTAAGGATTAGAGTTAAATATCAAATCTAAATCTAGGACAATTTTTGCCGTTTATCGTTAGCGGTTTGCCAAAACTGACGTCAATCTTAAGGTCTCTATTAACGGATATATACTTGTTGCAATGGATTGCAATGTATACGAAACGGGGAAAACAAGATGAATAAGGCAGTGTCGTCCACTGCTTTATGAATTTGTATGCCCTAGTTGAAGCATAACTTTCGAAAAATTGAGTCTTTTTAGCACATCAGATGTTCCACTATTTAGTATTTATTCGCGAATTTTTAATAAACCATAAACTCAAGTAAGCTCCACTCCCCCCCCCCCCCCCCCACAGCACGGCTTGTCTGAAAAACAGTCTAACTGAGTCGTTTACCGTGGGTAAATAAAGTTAATTGATTGATTAACACATCTCATCGAATTTCATCGCCGTTCTCAATGTTAGTTTCTTAAATAGTCCCTTAATTAGTTGCTTAATCGGCCATTTTCATTATTTTTTTCCCAATTTCTCCTTCATTTTTCTTTTGAACTCACATATAGTTTTTGTTTTAATTACTGTAATTAGCGTAGGCTTTACAGCAAAAGTGTAACGCTAAAAAACTCTTAAAACTCTTAAACTCCATAAGGGTAATAAAAATATTTAAAAAAGTTAAGACGACGTTTCGACGTTACGTAGGACTAGGACTACATCATTCAGTGGAATAGCCAGGCAAGGATTATGATAAGAAAAAGATCAAATCTATATTGCTCGTTACACTTACGATCTTCTCCCGAATGATCTCCAACCTTTTGATCGTCAGAGTACGGAACATAATAATGATAATTGCTAACTATAAAGACAACGACTGAATCATGAAGGTTTTATTGAAATTCAAATTAAGCACTTGTGGATATTAAAGTTACATTTGATTGGAAATTCTTGACCATGCATTTCCAACAATCAAAACTAATTGCAATTATCAACTGTTAGCAAAAAATAATAAAAAAGACCAGTGCATTACTAAAGTGAAACTATTAAACTAGGAAAAGAGTTAATTACCGGGAAGCTATCGAGGATTTTAACTATATACATTCTTTACGAGTTTTACGTAGGTCCGAGGGATGTATATGGATAAAAGCCGAGGTTCGAGGTAATTAACTGGCTTATACATGATTGAGGAGGTTTTCACACAAAAACTATCCCAAGCGATATTAACGATCTGATCATTGTTACTGAATTCCCAGAAGGAAGTCTTAAACAAATTCTTTTCAATTCTATTTGCGGTAAAGTTAACGAACTTTATTATAACCGGACAAAAAGATTTTTTTGTTGATAAGTTACCATCAGTTAGCTCAGTAGTATAGAGGTTAAAGGCGGGACGCTAGTGAATAAATTTCTGCGCATGCTCGCAGTCACGTCTTCGTCCTATTGTAAACTTATGCAAATTTCGCTTTTACGATTGCCTGCAACAATGGTTTTCACAAAATGTCAAAACTTAAGGTCAATTCTTGTAACTTAGGGCCAGTATTCACATAATATTTTCATTAATACAATATTTTCGTCTCACAATGCAAAAGTATACAAGAGAAATTTTATGTATATACCGAGAACACGAGCATTTAATTTCAAACTAAAACTTACATATTTCTTAAGAAAACATCGTAGTATGCACGCATGCGCAGACGTTTTTCACTAGTGTCAAAGGTGGGTATAGGTATGGTCTCACAACAGCTTTTTTCACCAAAATTCGCTACTTTATAGTATATGATTTCGGGGCTCAGCAGATAATTTCTGTGACTAATATACAAATGTTGATGACCTAGGGAAGTACGGGACGAGGGCAATATCTGTTAAATGCCCTTGAATTTATAATGACTAGGGAAATACGGGGTATAAAGCCCTACAAATAACAAAGAAAACCAACTCAATCATTAATAAGTGCCAATACTTGGTAGTGCAGTATATCCTTTGCCGTTTTGCAGTGATAAGCCATCAGTGTCAGGTACCCCAGTAAGTCCTGTAAGAAAATTAAACAATTTGACAAACACCAAACTGCATGCAACAACATATTTAGACAAATTAAATAATTTGTATTATATCTTACCAGAGAAAATGAGGTATGAAGAAAATCCTCGTGACCCATCATATGCTCCGTTTGATACTATTCAGTTTTAGAATATTGTCATCATGACAGCGCGGATGTGAACCTGAGTTACCTCTTTCTCCCTCTGGCGTACTTGCTTCTTTCTCTGAAATATCACCACCTTCAGTTTTTTCCTCTGCACTACCACATTCGGCTTCCTTTGAACTCCCACTTTCTTCTTCAGAACTACTAATTTCTTCCTCCGAACAACTTGCTTCTTTCTCAGATACACTTGTTTCTTCCTCTTCCAAACTAGTTTGACTTAACCAAGACCATTTTCGAATTTTTGTTTGTACTCCATTTGCCTTTTTCTCGTGTTTAAACTTTTTTTCGTCGACAATCGTTATACACCCTTTCTCCGCCATTGAGATCTTGAGGCAATGCGGAAGCTCGCGCGCTCTCGACCAATTCGATTCATTCTAAAAATAGCATCAAACGGGGCATATGATTGTCCAAAGACCTAATACGCGGGATTCCTTCTTTCACCTCATCTTCTCTTGATTTAACATAATTGCCGCTGTTGCGGCCGCTATATATAATCAATCGGGGTTTGAATATATGCTTTATCTGTTGTTAACTACTCAGTTCGTCAGCTTGAAGACAGCAAATTGACATTAAAAATGTGTAGAACACTTAGGGTACCTAGTGGTTATCATCTGTTGTCCTATGAAACTTACTTATTCAGTGCAGTAACGAAGAGTACAAACTGGGGGCCTGCGCAAGTAGAAGACATAGAACCCTCCACAGTTGGTGATAGAGATGTAATTAGACCAATTGCAGCATTTTCTGGACCAGTTATAGCAGACTTTTCGATTCACGGTTTGTCCTGGAAGAATTGAACCGTAGTTGGCGTTCTCCACCCATCCAGGTGCATGGGTTCCACACCGTTTTTCTGGGACACACTTGTCTGGGATGCGATTATATCTGTATCGCGTGAATCTAATCCACACGCCGGCTGAGGGGCTTCTAGATCTTATCATTGTTGATATTCCTTGTGTCTTGTCGCACGACAGGACCCTCTGTATTCCATTGTTTGGAGATCGGGAGATTCTTTCGTTTGGTATGGTTCTATAGTGGCCAGGTTTGCATTGTATTGGCACTGAAAACAAAACATTTGAGATCAAATTTTGCCACTCATCAGTGATCATCAGTTAGGGATCAGGGGCAATAATATACATCAAAGATTTGAAATATTTTCCTGTGTACCTAACCGTTCAAATTAGTCGTTAAATGAAAATCCAAGTCTGAAAAACATCATGCTACTTTGCCTATTTTGACGTAATTTAAGGAACCAACATGTTGTCGATATGAGAGAAACTGTTTCTGTCTTATCAACAAAGAATTCTTGTACACCATGCACGCATTGACTGTGCTTGGTTAACAATAGTGAATAATTGTTATACGTCTCAAATTGTGCGCGTCACAGAATTCAAATCAAAAGAATTTGTAGTTGTGATAAATCGTAGACAATAAGAGTCCCAGAGCACAAAATCATCGACTGATCGCGTCAATATTTTAAACCACCTAAAAAGTTTTCAATTAACAGGAAAATCCGTTTGCTTATAGTGTTGAATCAGTTACGCTCCTCAGGAAAAATAAAGAAAAAAATTGAGCAGTTTTCTAATGATCGCAACTTTTGCGGAAATGCCCGTAAAACCGGGAAATCGTGTTGCTGTCTATCCTTCCAGTTTTTCTATAAAGTACTAGGGAGATATGAGAATAGAATAAGCGATTTTGGGGGTAAATAGATATCTAAGAAGTAGTAAAATTTGCCAAGGGAAGTGTGGTCTTCAATTTTTGCGTAAATTATACCCCTAACTTCAAGGACCTAAAATATCTACAAATCCGTATTGCAGATTTTAGTGAGACTTCTTTCAGAGGAAGGCAAACATCCAAGGTATATGTAGCATCGAGCATTTCCTTAGCAAATGCATTTAAGAGCCAAAATTAGACCCAAAGCTAAAACACATTTGAAGTCATCACGTGGTATTCCGTCCGATCTCCCCAAAACACATTCAATATTGCTTTTCAGTCTACATGTAACTAATGTGTTATAATTAATATCAATGCAAATCCGTTTAGGCATGAGCGTTTCAAAGTTGGAAGGTGTTCATATAAAATTATGGGGTCGAGCCACCTTAAGTCTCCAAGGTTTCCCGGGCAATGATAATTTTTTCACAGGATGTCCAAGGTATGCTTTTTTTCTTAGTTATAGTATTGACGGGCTCAATTATTTTGATAATATTTTTCCTAGAGGCCAAGTACTGTATTTTAGAAAAAAACAAAACAACAACAACAACAACAACAACAACAAAAAATAAAACAACAACAACAACAACAATAACAACAAAACAAACAAACACCATTTGTGACATGGGCTAATAGAGACTTTAACTTTTAAGGTGCCTCAAAAATTGAAAACGATTACTAGCTTACGTGGTTTTGGAGGTCCGCAGTGGCCACAAGTCCTACGGCAGTAAAGGAATCCAGATATACGCCGATACCTATGGCAATCGCCCCTTTGCTTGACTGTGCGACAACTCGTCGGAGAAAGCATGTCCTTGCAAACTAAATCAAACAGATGTTTATGGATTGTATTAATGTTCATTTTCAAACTACGGTTGTTACTTGCAATGTGTTTTTTATATATTTAAGGTTGGTGCCTACTAATGGGAAGGTAATTTTTTTGGCCAAAAACCACATGGGTATCAAAGAACCCATCATAGGGAGCTAGAATCCAAGGAAAAAATTGGGGGTCACCGTGCATATTAATGAGTTACACGCCATCAAATGTTGCAAAATCTGCCTATTCTAGAGGCCCAAAGAAAAAATCATAAATACCCCATATTTTGAAAAAATGTCAAACTTTTTTTACTAAAACGTTTACAACACAATTCTCTTACTTGTCAATGCCATACGAAATATGAAAAACCAGAATAACAATTTTTTTCAATGACTTTTTACTAGTTTTAGGCCTGTTTTGGGTCATGACCGCCAAATGAAAAGTCCAATTTTTGCAATCAAGTTTCAATTTTAAATTCATAAAAGTATTTTAAAATAGTAGGTTAATCTCCACTTTAAAATTTACAGAAATAAAAAATAGGGGTATCTGTGCGATTTAGAAAGTTATTTGCCGATAAACGCGCGAAAACTGATCAGAATTCGCGAAAATGATCAAAAATTCCCTAGCCCTCCCCGGAAAGTAGAGCGAATTACAATGCATTGTGGGAAATTTTCAAGATGGCGGCGAAAACAGATCGTTTCTGGTAGAAATGATAGTCAAAACAGGCGTTGTAACTCAGGTTCTATTTATGAACTGTGGATTTCATTCAAACACAGGAGAGGCTAAATGGTTTTCCTTTAATTCTGTAAGTTTATTTTTTCAAAAAGTCTTAAAAAGGCCTTGCTTTTACGATTGCTTTACCGACAAAAATTCAGTGTTTTTGCATGCGCAGAAAGCAGTGCGCGCGGACAATAGTAGGCACCAACCTTAATTAACCGAGTTTTGTGGTCTTAATCGGGGCTGCAGTTGGAACGTACATATTCATGTCTTAAAACAAAACAAGAAAAAAAAACCACGAGTACAAATAATGCGCGCGCGACGATAGTAACATGGCACGCGTGATGCAAGGAATAACAAGTAGCGCGAGCATTTATTTAATCTATTGAATTTAAGCAAAGAACGAAGACAACTTAAAAAAAAGGAACGGGCTTGGCGTAACACATTATTTGTACTGTAGTATGTTTTCGTTTTTTAGCTGTAAGACGTGAGTTCCAAGTGTAACCCCGATGACGACCGCTAAGATCAAAAGTTTGGTTGATTAAGGTGACTGACTACGTTGAAGCGGCAAAACGTTCTAAAATCAAGACCGCATTACATTATTATGGCAAACAATGCAACGCGGTCTTCATTTTCCAAGATTGACTTCATTGGGAGTTTACACTGTTTTCGCTGTTTCAACAACTTTGACGGCTAAAAACTCTTCCTTTTTGCACGGGATCATGCAGCTTTTTTGTACTCATTTGAAAAAGGAGCTTGATATCCCGAACATATCTAAACTGCAGAAAAAGTTTAATACTCTAACCTACTTAAAGATGGATTTTTCTATCTATTATTGATCGACTTCATGGAACTTTTTGATAGGAGTCACGACACAAAAGTCAAGAAGTGAAGGTATTTTATTGACATTACATCAATAAAAGCCTTCTACTGATGAGGACATATGGTTGCTGGTAGTCAAAATATATAGCATCCACAATCATCACGTCTACTATCATAGATTTTTAGAGCCACGCCCTAGTTTGCATTAATATATGATCACTCTCAGTATAGTACACGTGGATAACTAGCCTTAGTACTTGATCAAGTCCCAACCCGAGTCATCAGCTGTATCAGTCCATTCCAAAACAACGATGCAGAAAAATATAAATAGCCTCTGACAATCTGAAGTGGTTTTGAAAATCTTGTAATATGGCTGAATCCCATGAGAAATAAATATCGAGATCAGTCAACTCGTGTTAGTCTTCGAGTGCTTTTCTGTCAAGAAATCCGGCTCAATTTCATTGACTCACAAATATACAACAATTAGCCAAATAACGTCGAAAATAACAAAGACTTTTCCGAACAAATCCAAAGTGAAAGTAAAGACATAAATGCAAACGAAATCCACACGAGATTTTGTACATAAAGTGACATGGCAGCAGAGCTCGATCGTTGTCTTACAAACACTGTGTTTACGATCGACTTTAATTTCCGCTCCAAAACCTTTCGCAAACCACCCCAAATCCTGAACAATTCCTTAAAAACAAACTCCTAACACATTCTGTTAAAGCTGTGCAAAAGAAAGAGAAATCGTTCTCTACTTACC
Organism: Telmatactis stephensoni; assembly: GCA_029948255.1. NCBI lineage: Eukaryota > Metazoa > Cnidaria > Anthozoa > Actiniaria > Isophelliidae > Telmatactis > Telmatactis stephensoni. Next base: position 345,349 of record JALIZF010001665.1, read on the forward strand.
GCCGGAATATCCAGAAGATAACAATCACATGTAGCACATGGACAGGCGACTCTACAATAAAGCTTGGGTTTCCTGTTTCATTCCGAATGACTTCGTAGACACCATATTTATCAAATAAAACTTGCTCTATTTTTCCCTCGAAGAGTGATTTTCAATTAATTATTAAAATCTAGTCACTACAAACGCCAACTAGTTTCTTATTTAACAATTGTATATTTCCATAGCGAAAATGGAAAAAAGTACTCGACAAAATTCGGAAGGTTTTCGTTCTCATCCGACTGTCGCCCGAAGTGATTATTTCGGAAATCAAATTCACGGACTATCGGACTTACGCACTCGATGACATAGTGTTACTGGCTTTTATAAATTTTTGTGTAATTATAGTATTGGTAGAACGATTGTCTTGTGATTACTAAATTTTTGAATGACGACTTCCAGTAGTGTCATCTTTGTTCTAAAAACTAGTAAAAGGGCATGCATTCAAAGCTGATTATCTCGAAAAAAATGAAATTTTTGCATTTATATAGCGCAAATATCTATGTGTATATAATCAAGTGCGCTTAGAGTTTGTTAGTAGTAAGGATAGCTGTTGAACAAGGAGACAATCTCGTACTCTGCTTAATAATAGTTCAACAGGTGCTTTAATGTCCCCCATATACAGGTTAAGGAAGGGATGGGAGACAGGGCCTACGGTTTAAAGTCCTTATCCGAGAAGACCTGAAGGTCTAACCATTTGCAGATGTAGTTACAAAGGCAGCACCTTCTCCTCAGTTATTTTAAGACCCTGAGTGTTGGTCCTGGCCGGGCTTGAACCCACGACCTCCCGGCGCACACAGACCATGTTCTACCAACTGAGCCAACCGGGCGGCGATTTAAACAACCTCGGAACATTCATGTTTCTTCTTTTTGTAATCAGCATTAAATTTTACATAAGAGGAGTTTTCAGAGCAGGATCTTTTAATACTTTTTGCCAACGTAGTCAGTCATCTTAAGCTTATGGCATAGTTCAAACGTTGAATCTCACATGTGTTGAATTTAATGCAATCGAGATGATAATGAGTAGAAACAAAGATCATATTTGACTAATTTACACTGAATTCGGCACATGTGGGATGCGACGTTTGAACTAGGCCTAAGAAACACATGGTTGAAGTAGCAATTCTAGTGTGAAAGTGATAGCTAGTCAAACGATGGAGCAGAAACATTCTTTCTCTTTCTCTTTCTCTTTCTCTTTCTCTTTCTCTTTCTCTTTCTCTTTCTCTTTCTCTTTCTCTTTCTCTTTCTCTTTCTCTTTCTCTTTCTCTTTCTCTTTCTCTTTCTCTTTCTCTTTCTCTTTCTCTTTCTCTTTCTCTTTCTCTTTCTCTTTCTCTTTCTCTTTCTCTTTCTCTTTCTCTTTCTCTTTCTCTTTCTCTTTCTCTTTCTCTTTCTCTTTCTCTTTCTCTGTCTCTGTCTCTGTCTCTTTCTCTTTCTTTTTCATTCTTTCTTTTTTCCTAGCTTCTTTTTTCTTTTTCTCTATATATTATAAATTTCAAAACTAGGACCTATTCGTTATTGACTCAAGTAAATGGAACGTTTATGAAGTCTATATTATCAAGAAATGACTTACTGCAAGTTGACCTGCACATCATCCTTATTTTGCGATTCCTGCAAAAGCCATGTCGTTGTAAGATACGGCAACAACCTCTCGCAAGTCGAGAGAAACCCCTCTTTTCTTGCTCGGCTTCTTCTTGAACCTCTAAAGAAATGTAGCGTCGGTTGGATAACTAGATAACAATAGATGAACGCTTCTATTTTGAACAGTATGTCAATACAAACCTTTGGGTATTTGTTGGTCCGCGTCCTCAGATTCATCTGTGGAGAGACATAATTTCATGCGACTGAACCAATAATAATAATAATAATTATAATAATGGAAACTTTATTTTCTTTTTGTTTATAATTGTAAATCTCTAATAATATTAATAATAATATTAATAATAATAATAATATTTTTAAAAGAAATTTTTTTAAATAAAAAAACTCTATTATGCATAAATAATTCTAAATAATTCAGAAATATTAAAAAATTATATTTATCCAAATAGTTGAAACTTCAAATGAATACGTTTATCAATCATCATCATCATCATCATCATCATCATCATCATCATAATAATAATAATGATAATAATAATAATGAAAACTGTATTATAGCTTTTTCTTAAATTTACAATTATAAACCTCACTGCTTTCAGGTAATTTACAATCGTCTACTTGAATCACTTAACTTTAACAACAAATATAGATATGTATTTTTGTGGTTACCGGCTTTATGCCAGTAACACACTATGCCATGGGCTTCAAGGGTGCGTGCGTGCAAATAATAATAATAATAATAATAATAATAATAATAATAATAATAATAATAATAATAATAATAATAATAATAATAATAATAATAATAATAATAATAATATTGAGCTATGGAGCTGATGAAACAACTAGTCATATAGTTAGTGGTTGTCCTAAACTTGCACAGAAAGAGTATAAAAGGAGACACGATAACGTTGCCAAAGCAATTCATTGGGATCTACTTGGTTCCGTGGCTTTTCTTGATTGAGCAAAAACTACCCATTATATTAACATATTTAGGCGGCTATTATCGTTAATTGGAGAAACCGGTTCTAGGTATATATACGTAGAAAATTTCAAAATGCATGGCGGCAAAATTATTGGGGGGCTATATAGCCCCCTAGCCCCCCCCGCTCCGCGGTCCCTGAGAGTAACCATTAACACCTTGTAAGGGTTGGGTCAGGAAATTAAGGATTGAGTCGTGTCTCCAGGTAAAACGGACTAGATAGGCTTTGCATCCAGAGACGACATGTAGAAGAGATTCCGGCAGTAGACAAAACAGTGCATTCAGGGCTAGAAGACAATTCCCAAAGTTTTTGAGATTTTTACGTGTGGGTAGAGTGTTGTTCATATAGCGCATAGTGAAGTTAAAGATGTTTTTTTGAGATGAAGACCAAATGGAGTTTATCTTTGACAGTGAGCTTTCGATGACACTACGGAAAAAGAAACCTTGAGAAACGAGACGATTTAATTGCTTATCTTCTTGATCACTGGTTAATCATATCATCATCATCATCATCATGATAATAATAATAATAATAATAATTACACACTTGTTGTGTATCGATGAATTGAAAGTATTTGCAGCTTCTGAGAGTAAGCTTAGTAGTGTCTTAAAGTCAATAAGATCAGCGATGAGTGACATTGGCTTAGAATAGAATTCTAAGAAGTGTGCTGTCATCCACGTCAAAAGGAGAGAATGCCTAAATAGTGAACGAGTGAAGCTAAGTGAGTCATCTTTGATAGCGTCCCTTAAATATGGTGAAGAGTACAAGTTTCTAGGGGTCTTGGAGAGCCTGATGCAAGAAGAACAACTGGCTTTAGAAATTGCATCCAAGTCTTATCTACAAAGACTGGCAGTAATTTGGTCTAGTCCATTATCAGATCATAAACGTCACAGCATCAAATCAATAAGCTTTCCCTGTGATGGGATATCTGATGTGGACTTTAAATAAGTGGCCGGCCGATAAATGATTTGAAGAACATTGACAGACAAGTACGACAAATAATTGTTAATAGATCGACAAGGCGCAAAATTGAAAAAGTCGATCGCAAAAAGTGCAGAAGGCATTTTGGGGTAGAGGCTGGTAACATAACTATTCTAAACTAATTTTTCATGCTGAATCCGAATATGACTGTTACCAAGACGTATTCTGCAATCTTATACGTGTAAATGACGTATTTTGTGAATTGCTACAGTCATTTCTACTAACGGCTTTTTCATGTAATTCCAAAAGTTCCCAAACTTAAAAACAATTACCATGGCTGGAAAGAGCATATCAAAATCAGTAAAACTGTGAAGTTTGAAGGATATCAGTTGAAAAATCAAGGAGATACAAATAAAAAAAAACACGAAATTTTGTATGAAAACACTTACAGTTATGCTTGAGATACCAACAAATTTCGATTTTTGAAAATTCGTATCTCCTTGATATTTCAACTGATATCCTTCAAACTTCACAGTTTTACTGATTTTGATGTGCTCTTTCCAGCTATGGTAATTGTTTTTAAGTTTGGGAACTTGTCTATAATGGTGGTGTGAAGCACCCTGCTGGCTCCACAGCTCTGCTTTGTCAAGGGACAGAGGAGGAAGAGGTCTGCGATAAAGTATGGCCCGTTAGCGGTGGTTTTTACTTAATCTATATAATTAAAATAATATATAAGTTGCATGCTATAGTGGTAGGCAAAAGTCGTGCCTTTACACCAATTAAAGTTATACTGAAATGATGCCCAAAGAACGTTAACTAAAAATATCTCGTCAAAAATCAAAGACCATACAGGCATAGGTATATAGATGGTAGATCGAAGTTTGTGCCCATTATATCTGCGTATGTTTTGCGTGTGCGAGACTATATCACAAATGTAACCAATCTTCCTGTTTTCAAATATTCAGTATATGGGGAACACGAAGAGGAGGTATTCAAAGGCTAATAAAACAACACGGTCTATCCTGATTTCATTGGATTTTGGTTGATAGATATTGTCTTGGACACACCCTAATGTAGTTTAATATGAAAATTACTTACTTTCAATTGCATTCCCAAAAGTTTGTGGAATATCAGCAACTAAAATAAAAAAATAAAAATCAATTGAAAACTGCGTTTAGCGAAGCAATATGTTTTTTAAATTTCCTTTCGAAGAGCAGCTGAAAAAAAGTTACACAAACATGCAAAGGTAATCATAATGGAGTCACTGTTGAACCAAGAACAAGTCGTAAGGAAGAATGATGTTTTTCAACTTGTTCTTATATAGTAGCGCAAAATAGTTCATCAATCACCTGGTTTAGCTGCATCATCTGTATGTTCTTTTCCATCCAGACATAGAACTACTACAAATGTAGCAAGGAGAAGAGCTGCAAACAAGTAGAGCTTCATGTCTTCGCTTCTTAGTTGTTCTGAGTCCTGAGATACTATATCGCTAGGAGCTACTCCTATATATGCTCATCGCCCTCTTTATTTGGCAATCCGAATATTAATAATATTATAATATTGATTGTTTTTTTTCTTCAATTATCTAGTTCGATGCCTCTTTCAATTAAGCCTCTGGACACCTGTTGAGATGTTGTGCGTAATATGTTCCATGTTGCCGCATTGTGAGCATTCCATCACGAGCAAACTTAGGCTGTTTATACTTCAAACCATGCATTATTGTCAATCTAAAGAACGTTGGCGGCGATTTTGAATATACATTTACATCATCATCAAATTATGCATGGAAGTCAACAAAAACAGATTTTGCCCAAAACAAAACAGCGGTACTTTATATGAACTTTGCTTGAAAAAACATTTTTGTTAATTATTCTTATACAATTGAACAAAAAATCATTTTATGAGCTGGCCTAGATATCTGAACGTATTGTATACGTAGCTGAATCTTTTCTTTTCTCTTTTACTCTTTTATTCTATTTTGCTTTGCCGTCTACAATTTATAAACAGAATTGAATAAAAAAATAGGCTGACCTCCAAAGCTTAATCGAATACAGTTTATCTTATTATTCTTAATGAATGTCCTTCAAGAATGTTTTCTTTTTTCATTTTTTCATTTCTTCTTTTTCTTCTTCTTCTTTTTGACTTTTTAACTTTTATCTTTTCAGGGCACTTTAGCTCCTCATTTAATTTTGTTTTTAAGCTTAATAGAAAATATAATTTCAAATGACTATTATGTCGGTTTCCTTTCAATTCACAGTGACTGGTTTTAAATTGTGTAATATGATCGGCTATTGCTCAATGGCAGTTCTTGACATTTTTGACATTTTGACATTTTTTTATTTGCCATTAACACATAAATTTAAACGTTGAAATAAATAAAGTTGTGCTATCTACAAAATAGAAATATAACTAAGTTTTTGACAAAGACAGAGTATGACAAAAAAATCACAGAAAAAAAAGAACATTAAGGCACTCAGCAAGTATACACACACACACACACACACAAAATTACAATGGCGGGGAGATCTAAGAGAAACCCCTAGGCTTATGGAATTTAGATCCCCTCATTCTTGAAGAAAAGTTTCTATTTTATTTTTAGTTCTTATTGTGTCAAAAATTATAGAATATACAATTTTTCATCACGGTTTTCACCACGTTTTTTAAACCCAGTATTCAGTTCGTCTAGTTGCATTGGAAGTGTATTACAGAACTGATTTCCAAATGGCACAAAGTAGCTGTGGAATGGGCACCTACTGTGTTATTGTTCTCGTTGTTTTTCTTTGGTATATGGTGTGTGTCCATTCCTTCACAAGAGAGCCAATGCATGAACAATCTCATGCTGTGTCAAAACATAAAAAAATATCGATTTTAGAAATGAATCGAACTTTAAAGAACATCTTTGGAACGAACCTCTAAAAAATCAAAAGTAGCAGAACATCTGATCTTCTGTTCCATAACACCCAAATTCTTCCTAATATATTTTGGAATCCTTAACCGGCGATTTTGAATCACGCATCAACCAAGAAGAAGGAGCTGATCATGATATGACGAAATGACACCTACTGCGTTAAGTTGTGCTCGCTCTTTTTTTCCTTCTTAAAACATCATATCTAATGTGCAGACCATCAAAAACAAATATACTTTCTATTTAAACTCATTGGTTCTTAATTTTTTTAGACTGATCACCTAACAAATCAGTAGCACTTATAGCTCAATGCATTTTCAATTACTTATCTAGCTTGGTGCCTCTTTGGATTGAGACCTTGGACACCGGTTGAATTGTTGTACGTAATGTTTTGTTTTTCACTGTCTCTGTCATCATGAGCAAATACGTAATTTGATGTACACGCATTTTGTGAGTTTTCGTGATACCGCCGGTTTTAATTTCGTTAGTTGCAGTTTAGTATTGTTATTGTTCTTCTTTACTTTAATTCTTTTTTATTCTTTTTCGGCTAATATAGTTCCCCTCAAATTTGAAGCATCTTCTATCAAAATCAGATTTCCAAATGTTTATATTTTCAGCTCACGACGTTTCATGATTAACTCACACATAGCTTTTATCTTAACTCTATTTTTGAATTACATTATCTAGTATTGGTTCAATGCCTTTTTCAATTAAGATCCTGAACGCCTGTTGAGTTATTATGGATAATTGTTGACATTGCTGCATTTTGAATCTTCATCAGCTACAAACAAAACTAAGAGACTGTTCGGTATAGGTCTAAACCATTATACGTAATCGTAGTGACTCGTCTTTCATTCTAATGGTCGACCAGCCACTTTCAATGCATTAATAAAGTGAAGCATTTTGTGTGTGCCTTTCCTTGATATTGTAATCTCAGTGAACGTTTATTATTCTATTCGGACAAATATATTATTGGCTAAGCGAGTTGCATCAAACATGTTGCATTTGTGCTTTCTATCATGAGTAAAGATAGATTTTTTATTCTTAATCTAATGCATGCTCTTCTTTTTTGAACGGATTTTTCAGTTCAAAAGTTTCCATCAAGCGATCATATGTCGTTTCTTATTTTTACGTTGTCATCGTATTGGATATAGCATACGTATCAAAATGGGGGCCGGAGAAAATAGAATTGATCTCAACTTTGGAGAAAAAGGCGACACTGCACTAAATACAATGTGGCGCATGGTTCTAGGGCATTCCATCATGACAGATTAACCTAGTGATGTGTTAAAACGTTCACAAAAAATTTCGTTTTGAGAAATTGACTTTAAAGGACATCTTTGCTTTTGGAAAGTATCTCCTACAATCAAGAAGAGTAGAAAATGGTATTTATGTCATGTACGTAACAGAAAACAACGACGACGGGACGCCGGGACGCCGTCGACTTAACATGACACCGCTAAACTTTGTATAGTTAAAAAACTGTCTGTGTTGTGTCTGTGTTGATCATGAACCAAATGCGAGAAATGTTCATTGTATTTTTTTATTTTTGCCACAAAAATAGAAAAAAAAAAAAAAAAAAGCACAATAAACACAAAAACGCAGTCGGTGCATGTCCAGTCCACTATCTTATCCTTATCCTCATTGATGCTTGATTCAAAATACATTAGGAATCCAAAAATACATTCGCAAGAATTTGTTTTTTTTTCGAGTATTAAAACAGATTTTCTTCTCTTCTTGATTGTAGGAGATGCTTTCCAAAAGCAAAGGTGTCCTTTAAAGTCGATTTCTCAAGACGAATTTTTTTTGTCAACGTTTTTGTAGGTTAATCTGTCACGATGGAATGCCCTGGAACCATGAGCCACAGGAAACAAAAAAAAAAAACAACAAAAAAAAAAAAGCACAACAACTCAGTAGTGAATTTTGTATTTAGTGCAGTGTCGTCTTTTTCTCCAAAGTTGGGATCAATTCTATTTTCTCCGGCCCCCATTTTGATACGTATGCTATATCCAATACGATGACAACGTAAAAATAAGAAACGACATATGATCGCTTGATGGAAACTTTTGAACTGAAAAATCCGTTCAAAAAAGAAGAGCATGCATTAGATTAAGAATAAAAAATCTATCTTTACTCATGATAGAAAGCGCAAATGCAACATGTTTGATGCAACTCGCTTAGCCAATAATATATTTGTCCGAATAGAATAATAAACGTTCACTGAGATTACAATATCAAGGAAAGGCACACACAAAATGCTTCACTTTATTAATGCATTGAAAGTGGCTGGTCGACCATTAGAATGAAAGACGAGTCACTACGATTACGTATAATGGTTTAGACCTATACCGAACAGTCTCTTAGTTTTGTTTGTAGCTGATGAAGATTCAAAATGCAGCAATGTCAACAATTATCCATAGCAACTCAACAGGCGTTCCGGATCTTAATTGAAAGAGGCAATGAACCAACACCAGATAATTGATTTCAAAATATGGTGATAATAAAAACCGTTTGAATTGATCATGAACTTGAGAAATGTTTCTTAATACATATCAATACAAGCGAGAAAATCGCCCGTGTAAATGCACCCACTGCTCATCGTATTAGACATCGTATACGCAGTCAAAATGGGATAGAAAAACAAAGCAGATTCAAACTTTGTGAAAAAGGTGTTTTCAGCTAACAATGCATTCAAACGTACCATTTCTGCATCGCTCAACGACAGATGATTTCCATGATGTAATATAGCCAAAAAATTAAGTCGAAATCGAAATCACTAACTAAGAATAAATGAGTTCAAACATTATGTATGCACGTCATGTACGAAAGAGAGAAACATCGAGCACAACAACGCAGTTGGTGTCCAGTCCATGCCGTACGGCTGCATCAGTCCCTTTTTCCGCCGATTCATGCATGATTCACAATACGTTTAGGATCCTAAAATTAGTAGGCCAGATGTTTTACTATTCTTGATCGTCAGAGCGACTTTCCAAAAGCAAAGATGTCCTTAAGTCAGTGGGCCAATACAGTGAAATATATAATCATTGATCCATACAGAAGGGATACAGTTGAGTGTTTAGTGTCACCATAGATTTTTGATCAAGTTTGGATCACATTCAGCTATTTTCTCTCCCATTTTGACACGTATACTTTACTGATCCAATACGATGTGTACGCAAAAATAACAAAAAACAACGAACATTTCTCGCATTTGGTTCATGATCAACACAGACACAGCACAGACACAATTTTATTTCTTAGTTTTTTAACTACAAAGTTTAGCGAGTCATGTTAAGTCGACGACGTCTCAACGTCGTCCAAACGTTATTATCAAGTCAAGCTTTATAGTTAAATGTTTAAACAGGAATCTCATTTTTTTTGTTTTCTTTTTTGGAGATCAATCATCTAGTACTGGTCGATTCGGTGCCTTTATCAATTAAGATACCTGATGAGTTGTTGTGCGTAATGTTCTTCACTTTGCTACACTTTGTGCCTTCCAGCACGATCAAGCATACATGCATGTAGACTGTTTATACATTTCAAATCATTATGCTTAATCGAATATCACTGGTTTTCTGTGCGATACAAATAGCTAATTACAATCTATCAACCATATACAGTTTTCCGACAATCATAATGGAATCGCACAAAATGCACCATTCTTGCTGGAAATTCAAGTAAAATATAAAAAGAAAAGGTTAGCTAAGATTAAGCATAATGATTTGACATGTCTACATGCATGTATGTTTGATCGTGCTGGAAGGCACAAAATACAGCAAAGAGAAGAACATTACGCACAACCCACCAGGTGTCTTAATTGCTTGTTTTCAGTCATCTGATAAAAGTCATTGAATGTCATTATCTATCTTCAAATGACGGGCAAACATCGCCCTTCATGTGTTCTCAACCATACAATATTCTATTGAAAGAGGCACCGAATCGGTCAGTACTAGATAAGTGATCTCATGATCTCAAAAAAAGTAAATAAATAAATAACTAAAAGAAGAAGAAGAAGAAGAAAAAAACAACAACAAAAAACAAATAAGAAGGTTCTTGTTTAAACATTTAACTACTTAGTTGATTTGCTAATGGTAATGAATCTTTATCTATACTCTTATTAAATCAAACAGACCATCAAAAGCAAATATAATTTCTTTTAAAACTCATTTACTCTTAGTTAATTTCTTTTGACTGATCACCTAACATATAGCATTTATCTTTTGATGCTTTATTTTTAAAATCAATAATCTGGTTCGGTGCTTCTTTGAATTAAGACCCTGGACACCTGTCGAGTTATTGTAATTGATGTTGTTCACTTTGAGTGAGACAAGACACCTACATGTTGAGTTATTGTACTAACATTTTCCGCTTTCTTCGATTTAACATGATACCACTAAACTTTGTAGTTAAAAAATTAAGAAATGTTCATTGCTTTTTATTTTTCCCTGCCCAGGTATTATATCAGTATAGTTTACGTGTCAAAATGGAAGAGAAATAGCTTTGATTCAAACTTGATAAAAAAATCTATGGTGAGAGTAAACACTCAACTGTATCCCTTCTGTATGGATCAATGATTATATATTTCACTGTTTTGGCCCACGGGAAAGTTGCTCTTACTGCTCTTACGATCTTGAATCTGATAGTAAAACATTTGACCTACTAATTCCACAAAACTAAAATTCTTCCAAACGTATTTTGAACCATGCATGAATCAGGAAAAAGGGACTGATGCAGTAGTCAGATTGGACACCTACTGCGTTGTTGTACTTGATGTTTTTCTCTTTCGTACATGACGTGCATAATAATGTTTGAATTCATTTGTTTCTAGTGATTTATTTCTTTTTAGATTTAATTCTTTGGTTATATCAGTCAAGGAAATTATCTGTCATGAGTGATGCAGAAAGCGGGGTGAATTTGAATGCTGTGTTAGCTGAAAAAAAAAAAAAACCCAACATTTTCTCAAAGTTTGGATCAGCTCTATTATTCTCTACCATTTTGAGTGTCTAGACGATATCTAATATGATGGGCACTGAGTGTAAGGGCTAATATCTTTCTATCAATCATCTGGTTCATTGCTTCCTTGAATTAAGACCCTGGACACCTGTTGAGCTGCTGTACGCAATATGCTTTGCGCATGTTAATCGTGGGTATTCCATCACGACATAAACTGGTTATATTTTAAGAGGAGATTTTTTCAATGACGAGCAATAATGGCAAAAAGCACCAAAAACTAGACCTCCGTGCGAGTTTTAATCCAAATTTTCGTTCTGGATTAACACTCAAATCCTTTTCTACCGGATAAAAAACTGATGTACCAAGATAAAATTCCTGTTTAAAACGGATTTTTGAATTGTATACAAAGACTTTTTTGAAGTTGTTTTGGGATTTAGATTTTTCAACCTGAATATAAAGAAAACTTTGGATTAACACTTTGATTCAACTTTCATCAGCCAAAACTACTTACAAACAACTTGAAACTTTCTGACAGAAATGATCTTAGTTTTGTTCAACAGCTATTCTTCAACTCAGGAGTTATTGTCGTTCACTGCTCGAACTCGAAAAAAATCCCCTCTTAAGTGTCATTGACTCTAAATATCAAATATACGGCGGCCATTCCAAAAATTAGATTTTCTTGAAACTCTGCATACAGTTTCCCTATACCTGCCTATGAAGAAATACCCATATGATTAGGTGTGGAAGCCTTTGGTTTCCATGGCAACGCACATGCCTTATTTTGGGCCAGTTTTGATCAAAAACACTCCCAAATTTCCAACTTTTTAATACCTCACTGTAACTAGGTTACCTAATGCCTGAAAATAATTTTAATATCCTAGAAAAGATCAATCTTTTGCTATTCGTTTGGTTGCCTTTGTGTCTCAATTGTTGCCTTGGCAACCGAATACAGGTATTTTAAACATTACATGGTTTTCGAGTTTTGAAAATTGCTGAATTTTGACCAACTTTAGGGATCCATAACTCTGGTGGTAACGCTGAAATCGTAAAGCAACTGACATCTTGTGAACACTTTATCTTAGCCTTTGCCAGGAATTGTTTTATATTTTTGGGCAATCAAATAATAGCGATGTCACACTGCTTTAAACTAACCCATCTATTGCAATTGCAGGAAATATGACCTCGCATTTTGTTCTGATTTTTATGGTTAAATCCTCTTTACTTGGCTTGAAAAAGTGATGAATAAGGGCTCTAATGACAACAATTTATGTTTTTATCAATTTCAAAGAAATATTGATCAGTTAACTGACGGGTTTTGCAACTGAAATATGCTAATTAGCCTGCTTCGACCACAACTTTTACTGCATCATAGTTCCAAAATTTTCAATCACCACAACGTAAATTTGGCACTATAAGTAACTTACCTTGACTCAAAGCAAAAATATATCATCAAAGAATAATTGTTCTCCATGTTGAAAGCATTGGCAACCGAATCAGTCCAAGAGAAACGTGCTCCAGCTTCATAATTCACGGCAACTTTCAAACATCTCTTTCTGCATTACTTGATAATGCTTCATAAGAAGTCTTAGCATATCCATCAGAGGTCAGTCAAGTTCAAAATCCTCTTTGAAGAAGCCATTTCAGGAGGAAAAATCAAGCGAAAGCTACAAAGCTCGAAGACTTTAAAAATATGTACCGCTGACCACGTCAATAATCACTCAAGGCTCACCACAGGTAACCCAGATATTCGATATTTGCCTTCGTTCTCTGCTTTTTGGGGGAGGGAGGCGCAGGAAAGGAAAGAAGAAGGAAAGGAAGGAGGAAGGAAGAAACGAGGGAGGAAAGGAAGGAAGGAAGGAGGGGGGCATTGAGGGGTCTGGCCGGTACACCGCAACACCGCAATAAATGTCAACACCGCAAAAAAACTCGACGGAACACCGTCACCGCATTTTTTCAAGAGGATTGTGGTAAAACATTTTTGTTGGACATTAAAATCGCAATGCCGCAAAAAAAAATTCGCTTCACCGTACATCGCATACAAAATAACGCGGTAAACACTGCACATCGCAAGGTTTGTGATCACCGCAACACCGCATTTTTTCAGCCTCGTTCACCGCAACACCGCACTAAAAAAGGCCAACACCGCACCACCGCAAACCCCAATGTCCCCCTCAGGAAAGAAGGGAGGGAGGGAGGGGGATAAAATGAGAAAAAAACAGCAGTGTATTCTGCAATCTGAATATGCGGCACAGGTTCAATGATTTTTCTCGGGATCATTTGCATGACGTGGTAATTGGGGATCAATTCGGTGGTGGGGATGACCAGTGGCGGATCCAAGGGGGGGGGAGGGGGTCCAGGGGGGCCAGTGCCCTCCCCTTTTCAGTTGGGTCCTCTTATTATTTTTCTTTCTTTCTCTCTCTCACTCACTCTCTATATCTTGTCTAAACGTGTAGAACAATATACTTTCCCAAAGCATTACTTTCTAAATGTTTGTTGTTGGTTGGTTTTATCGATCGTAATTGTTTAGCCCAAATTTCGCGCCCGCTTCGCTCGCGAAAAAGGATAACTATAGAATAGGTTGTTTTAGCCTTTCAGAATTTGATGGCTTGCTACAGCCCTGTGATGTTACTTTAGAAGGGGGCTTGAGGAAATTATGCCCTCTGTGTTTTGTAAAATGGTGCACCCCCCTTTCAAAAGGTCTAGATCCGCATTTCTGTTGTGTCGGCGGTACAACTAGTCATGTTTAAATTTGACTGACGATTTGTTATCCTGTATATTTATTTCAGTTCGATGCACATGCTTCTGACCAGATGCTTCGGCTTCTTTCAAACCATGTGTTCCGGTGTTAGGGTATTTAGTGATAGCTTAGTTTTATTGATTAGGTGTCCTAAAGTGTCTTTCAGTCAGCTTAGCGTTAATTGTCAAACATTTTGCCTTAAATTGAGAAACACAACAAAGTTAAGATTAATAACTGAATCACAATACAATTTTCAGATATTGTACCTATTATTTTCGTACGTTTGTGGAGTTCCTCAAGTGTTTGATAATAGTCCGACAGGAATTCAGTATTATCATAAACCAAGTGCATTTTACTTCCATTTCAATCTCTCACTTTACTTCCCTTTCAATCTCTCACTGTACAGTGTACTGTACTTCTTTATCAGGACGACTTGCAAGGACAAAGCATTACTAACAAGGGCATGCAATGCCTGAAGATATGGAGCCTTTCGTTTTCCAGTAGCAACAACCTCTACCTCTAAGTCAAACTCTTCCCACATAAGTTTCACATACCAAGAAGACTGCGATGAAACAGTTCCTTCCTTCCTTTTGCGGTGTTGCGGTGATGACATTTATTTCTTTGCGGTGTTGCGGTGTACCGGCCAGACCCCCAATGCCCCCCCTCCTTCCTTCCTTCCTTTCCTCCCTCGTTTCTTCCTTCCTTCCCTTCGTCGTTCCTTTCTTCCTTCCTTCCTTCCTTCCCTCCTTCCTTTCCTTCTTCCTTCCTTTCCTGCGCCTCCCTCCCCCAAAAAGCAGAGAACGAAGGCAAATATCGAATATCTGGGTTACCTGTGGTGAGCCTGGAGTGATTATTGACGTGGTCAGCGGTACATATTTTTAAAGTCTTCGAGCTATGTAGCTTTCGCTTGATTTTTTCTCCTGAAATGGCTTCTTCAAAGAGGATTTTGGACTTGACTGACCTCTGATGGATATGCTAAGACTTCTTATGAAGCATTATCAAGTAATGCAGAAAGAGATGTTTGAAAGTTGCCGTGAATTATGAAGCTGGAGCACGTTTCTCTTGGACTGATTCGGTTGCCAATGCTTTCAACATGGAGAACAATTATTCTTTGATGATATATTTTTGCTTTGAGTCAAGGTAAGTCTACTTATAGTGCCAAATTAACGTTGTGGTGATTGAAAATTTTGGAACTATGATGCAGTAAAAGTTGGGGTCGAAGCAGGCTAATTAGCATATTTCAGTTGCAAAACCCGTCAGTTAACTGATCAATATTTCTTTGAAATTGATAAAAACATAAATTGTTGTCATTAGAGCCCTTATTCATCACTTTCTCAAGCCAAGTAAAGAGGATTTAACCATAAAAATCAGAACAAAATGCGAGGTCATATTTCCTGCAATTGCAATAGATGGGTTAGTTTAAAGCAGTGTGACATCGCTATTATTTGATTGCCCAAAAATATAAAACAATTCCTGGCAAAGGCTAAGATAAAGTGTTCACAAGATGTCAGTTGCTTTACGATTTCAGCGTTACCACCAGAGTTATGGATCCCTAAAGTTGGTCAAAATTCAGCAATTTTCAAAACTCGAAAACCATGTAATGTTTAAAATACCTGTATTCGGTTGCCAAGGCAACAATTGAGACACAAAGGCAACCAAACGAATAGCAAAAGATTGATCTTTTCTAGGATATTAAAATTATTTTCAGGCATTAGGTAACCTAGTTACAGTGAGGTATTAAAAAGTTGGAAATTTGGGAGTGTTTTTGATCAAAACTGGCCCAAAATAAGGCATGTGCGTTGCCATGGAAACCAAAGGCTTCCACACCTAATCATATGGGTGTTTCTTCTTAGGTAGGTATAGGGAAACTGTATGCAGAGTTTCAAGAAAATCTAATTTTTGGAATGGCCGCCCATCTCAAAAAATGTTTGATATTTACAGTCATTTACACTTAAATCATTATACGTTATCTTAGTGAATTCTTATATTTTTCTTATTTGGCCAAACTAACGTCCATCATTAATGGAGCAAACTGATCACACGCTGTTATTATGTGGATGTTTTTCTTGATCTTAATTGAAAAGACCTATTTTTGGTCATGCCAGTCTATTATGTTGGTGCATTTTATGGTCTGAAATATTCAGTGCATATCACGAGAAAACAGATAACAATATACTAATTTGTAAAATTCTGCGGTAAGACCACAATAAAACAGCGTTTACGCCTCCGATAATTAAGGAATAAAAAATGGTTTCCCATGTCCGATAGCCCGATCAAAACATGCGTGATGTTGGGAGAATACGAGTGAGCGTAGTGGAAGCACGAGCACGAGCTATCGGACACGGGAAACCGTTTTTTATTTCTTTTATAAAATAACTAACACTCAAATAGACGAAAATAGGAAAAAGAAAACACTGGCGTTTTCAGCCAATCCGAGCGCGCGGTATATAAGAGTTATTTTATAACGTATCTTATTTAAACACTCTCCAGAGTGGATACCTGATTTCCTCTCTCGCTTTGGCTTTGTCTGCATGTCTTTAAGAAGACAGCATAATATGATTATAGACTGTTATGTTTTCAACTCAACGAGGGATTTGGATGTGAAATGGCTATGTAGATCAAACATACAATACTTTCACATGTTTTAGCTTTTCACGTGCATGTGAAAATCATTGCTGTCTTGGTTTTAGAACATTGTTTCACATGTTTAGGAATTTTCACATGTATTTTAACAGGTTTTTAAACAAGGCAAGAAACGTTTCACATACATGTGAAAAAATATTTTCACATGCATTTTCACATTGTTTTAACAGCAATATGGGGATGTTTCACATGTATGTGAAATTGATGGAACATTTTCTGGAAACGCCCTAACGTGGTTCAAATCGTATTTGTCTAATCGTAGGCAGTTTGTCGTTTTAGATGATGTTTCTTCTGAACCTCTTGAGCTCGATTGTGGTGTTCCTCAAGGATCTGTTCTTGGGCCTATCTTGTATATACTCTACACTTCTCCTGTTGCTGATATTTTACGTTACCATGATTTGTCATTTCACCTGTATGCAGATGATACACAACTATACCTTCCGTTTTTCTGTAATGATGATGAAGATATGTACCAGTCGATGAATCGTATTGAACATTGCCTGTCAGACATTGACCTATGGATGTCCATAAATAAATTAAAGCTTAATAAGGATAAAACTGAACTTCTTTTTCTCTACTCCAAGCATAGCCCGCAAGAATCTCTCCCTAACCTTTGTTTTGGAAATGATGTAATCAAGCCGTCGAAATCAGCAAGAAATATTGGTGTAATCTTTGATTCAACAATGTCAATGGTATCTCACGTTAATTCCATCTGTAAAACTGCCTTTTACCATCTCCGAAACATTGCCAAAGTTAGAAAATTCCTGTCTCTTTAAACTACTGAAAGACTGGTTCATGCTTTCATCACCTCTAAGATCGATTGTTTTAACTGTCTTCTTTTTGGTCTTCCAAGTCAACAAATTTCAAAACTCCAGTCGGTTCAAAATGCTGCTGCACGTCTAATAACTCTATCACGCAAACACTGTCACATTACTCCTATCTTAATTCAATTACACTGGCTTCCTGTTGCTGATCGAATAAAATTCAAGATTATTTTGATAACCTTTAAAGCCCTCTACGACCTGGCTCCTTCCTATATATCTGACCTGATTTCCCTCTACAAACCTACAAGAAATCTTCGCTCTTCTACTGATGTTCAACTTGTTCGTAAAAACTCTCGTGTTAAGTCATATGGTGGTCGTTCGTTCTGTGTGTGTGCCCCTGAACTTTGGAACTCTCTTCCGTCTTATATAAGGACTACAACTTCTCTGTCATTGTTCAAGTCTTCACTGAAAACTCATCTTTTCAAGTTAGCTTATAATTTGAAATGACTTTTTTTTTTTCCCCTCTTTCCCATGCGCCTAGAGCATATTTGTATAGGCGCAATATAAATGCATTATATTATTATTTCACATGCAGTTTCACGTGGTATTGATAATGAATTGCCTATAGGAAATTTCACGTGTATGTGAAATTTTTCAACTTTTTCACATATATTTTCCACATACTTTTTCACATGTTTGTACTTTTCACATATATTTCACATGTGTTTCACATAGTATTTATCAATTAGACAACAGAAAGGCGCGCGCCCATGGCGTTATAGACGCACGAGAGAAAATATAAAGAACGATTAACAAACGTAAGAGTGGCACGAGGCGTAGCCGAGTGCGACTCTAGTTTGTTAAGAGTTCTTTATATCTTCTCAAGTGCGTCTATAACGCAATGGGCAAGCGGCTTTCTGATGTCTAATTGATTTATAACAGAACCTAGAACGTTAAAAGCGGAGCCGTGCAGCCCATGGGGAAATAGTTCATAGATTTTTCAGCCAATCAGAGCGCGCGTTATATGTGTCGCCATCTTAAAAACGAGCGATTTGAAAAAGACGACGACGAAGATAGTGCGCGCACAGTGCAGCCCATGGGCAAATAGTTCATAGCTTTCTGGCAAATGAGAGCGCGCGTAAGATTGTAGCTATGTTATATTATAATGCCTAGTAGTGACGCCTTCGTTTCTTCGCGCCTGGATTACTGTAACAGTGTTCTTCTTGGTCTTTGTACCTATCTCAGCGATCGGCTGCAGAAAGTACAGAACACAGCCACAAGGCTCGTCTCCCGATCTAAACGCTTTGACAGTGTTACACCAATCCTTAAGAAATTACACTGGCTCGCTCCCTGTTTCTGATAGACGAATCGAATTCAAAATCCTCCTTTTAACGTACAAGTGCCTTCATGGACTCGCTCCCATGCAAGTACCTTTCTGATCTTCTCAAGCCGTATAAGCCCAGCCGTTTACTGCGTTCCTCTTCAAAGCTTCTTCTCGAAGAACCAGGATCAAGAACTTCTACTTTTGGCAAAAGATCCTTTTCTCTGGCTGCGCCTTCACTTTGGAACAATCTACCGGACACTGTGAAACATGCTAACTCTCTGGCTTCCTTTAAATCTCAACTGAAAACATTCCTGTTTTCCAGGAACGCATAAACTATTGGTATTTTGTTAAACTTCTAGAATCTGTAATTTTATCTGGCCTAATTGTAAAGAGCATCGAGACTTTTGTATGGTGCGCTATCAAGAACTATTTATTATTATTAGTGTAAGCAAGTTTATGCCTAGAGGGGTACTCAATCTAATTGCAATTTAGCAATTCATCCTATCCCAAAAAATTCCGAACATGCCTAAGTCCCTGAAAACAGATATAATGGACCCATAGGCCCATTATAAAAATAATAAATTCATTACTGTAGTAGATTAACGTGATGAAGAGAACAAGCATCGATTTATAAATCTACAGCTACATCTACATTTATTAAGTTAGCAAAAACTATAACGCTAACTATATAAATTAAAAAAATATAAATAAATTAACAAATTTGAATAAAAAAATATATATACATCAACAAAATCATATTGAGTAATAATAAATAAAAAATTTAATCTTCCCTCAAGAAAAGGCTTATTTTTTTCTTGAATACATCTACACTAGTAGATGACACAATGTCAGCAGGTAAGTTATTCCATTCTCTAATTGTCCTGGGGAAGTATGAAAATTTAAATATATCACTGTTGGTTTGTCCAAGGAAATATTTAAAATTATGGGATCTGCGGGTACGAGTTTCTGTAGGTGGCATTAAATACTTAGATTTATCTATATAAATAATGTTATTTGTGATTTTGTACATTGTCGCCAACGAGCTTGTTTACGGCGAAGAGCGAGCGGTTCTCATTCTAAGTCTTTCAGCATAGTAGTGACACTGGATTTATAGCTATAGTCCCTTTTACAAAAACGTGCTGCTGCTCTCTGTACATTTTCTAATTTCTTGACATCACATTGAAAATGTGGGTCCCAGACTTCTGAAGCGTATTCCAGTTTTGGTCTGACAAGAGACTTATATAGTATGTCCTTGGTGGCCTTTGGACAGAACCAAAAGTTACATTTGATTAAGTTTAAGAATAATTGTTTGTAGCGCTCTGTATTAACTCTTGGTAGTATATATTCATTTTCTCTACTAAGAACGATACATCTCAGTTCTTTTAGGTCATTTCAGTTTCACAAGCTCACTTGTGTTCTAAGTCTTGCTTAACTTCATTAATCGGTTTTGCTGGTGTTATCACATTTCGCTGGTTTCTAAACTTACGCCTGCGCATAGCAAGAACATGGATTCTTCTTTCATAGGAACATCTAAACACCAGCTTATACAAAGCTATTCTAAAGTCTCTCATTCGATATGCATAAACAAAGGGATTCAATAAGGAGTTGGCCAGACCAAAGGAAAGGGAAATCAAGTGAGACACCGGAGGGAAATTGATGTCGGTGGTCACCCTAAGAGCATAGACCACGCCTAGTGGAATCCATGCCACTAGTGATGCCAAGGTCACTATGAACAGAGTCATTACCAGACCTCTATCACGACTTGACACCCTGCAGCCAGCCATCTGTCTTTGTTGTTTTTTCACTTTGATGAAAATGGAAATGTACGAGAAAAAGATGGTTGACAAAATTACGAAAATTCCTACAGCACCAAAAATGGTGAACTTTCTATATCCGTCGGTTGATGCGGTCAAGATTGAGAAAACAAATACAGCGCTAGCTATTGCTGCAATTATCCAAGTAGTCGATATCAAAACAGGATACAGCCACGAGCTTGCAACGCGATGGCGTACTGGCCAAACAATTGCAATCATTCGTTCTAGACCAACCAAAGCTAAAGAACACATTGTTCCACACAAAAATACAATGTAGCAGGTGGCAAGGTAAGGCGTCCAAGGCTTACTTTGAAAAAAAACTTCACGTTCTACGATACCATCATTCCCTGCTACAAAAATACCTGAGATTATACACAGCAGACCAACCAACATGTCTGCAACCGCTAAATTGATAACACAGTAGACCCCTCGCTTGCGTAAGTGTCGATTGAGGCTGAAAGTTAGGACGGTGAGAAGATTTGCAACGAAGACGGAACAAGCTACCAAAATCCATGCCCCTGCAAGAAGGAAACTTTCCCCCCGCGTACTCACGCTAGACATATCGGTCATCACAATTTGTAATGACGGGCAAGACACAAATTGCCGAACTTAGTTGTTAGGAACAGTAGAAGTTCATCGAAGAACAGATGTCGCTGTATTTAGCGTAAGTTCTCCTATGCAACTAGTGCTGGCTATAGCGCCGGATAGTGATTTCAAGAGGTTAAGCGGGAGATTTTTCAATTGTGTTTTATTTTCTATAAAGTGAAGGTCAAATAAAGTATGACTGGTTTCACTGTCACCTTTTTAATTACACTTCACTTTTTCATTATGATTCCGCCAAAGTAAATTTTGATATTGGGGACAATTAATTAAATTGCAGTTGTTTCAGTCAGTTCAAATTCTTTATAGTAAGGACAAAAATAATGATTGACCGAAACTAGTCACTGACTGTCAGGATTTTTTAAGTTAAATTTTATTATATTAAATTTTATACATTTTTTTAAAAATGAAATGAAATGAAATTTTTAAAATAACATTTTCATTTTTAATTACAATTCACTAGTCAAAACACTAGTCACTGACTGTCAGGGTTTTTTAAAATTAAATTTTGTTCAATTTTATTAATTGTTTTAATTAAATTAAATTTTTAAAATAACATCTTTATTTTTAATTACAATTCAATTTTTACCATGATATCGCGGATAATATTGAATTGTTTCAATCACACCTTACACAGGCAGGCGAGAACCAGCAAGCCTGAGAGATTTTCGTCCAACCAAATATCGAGATATATGACACTCGAGCCTTTTGGACCAGACTTGATAATATTTCTTAAGCCCATTTTATTGTTCAATTTTCTAAAACATTTCTCCTTCTTAAAGGGCCACCATCAACCGCGAACCTTTGCGCGCTTATGTTTTTGTTTTTAAATTGAGTCTTTTGTTTATGCGGCTCTCTGATTGGTTGATGAATTTGGCGGGTTTTCACAAGTTTCGTCGCACGCGCTCGAACAACTTCGAATTCCTACTTCTTCCGACTGTAAAGGGAGGATTATATTTCAAGCTAGAATTTTTGAAGAAAGATGGATTCGGATGAGAACATGGATCTTGGGATCCATGATGAAACAGAAGAAAGCCTCGTAATCACAAGAATATATTCAGTACAGTATTCTTAGCAGTGAAGGGTCCGAGTGAAAATCTGATCGAATTCTGTACATCGGTGTAATTAAAACTCCGATCCGCGTTTGGTCACTAAAATGATGAATAAATGAGAACTGAGCGCTTCCTTTAGGGTCCGTGTAAACACTTTCAACATTGCTGGTCAACGACTCCCAACATGCTTGCTCCAACATGTTGGTTGTGTTTGAACTCCCTCAAACACAACAACGCTCAACATTTATTTAATCTCTTAGTCATGCTATTCTTGTCACTCAACAAATCCCTTAACACTACGTACTATGAACAAAATTGGTTCCTTTTGAGCTGCCGACCCCTGAAACAACTGCCAACAGTGTTGTGGTGTTGCGAGAGTAAACTTTACTCTCGCAAAACCACCCATTGAAATTTGAAACTGAAAATCAAATCTTCAGCATTTCCATTACATTGTACTAGCTAATGTATCATTGCGGTTTTTAATAATGAGGACAATAGACTACAAGTTATATTATCAGACGTTAAGACAATAGTAAGTTTGTTGCAGTCACCTTGCGATGCGCCATGTTTGTAGACCTGACTATTTGGAAACATCAATTAAAAAACAACACTTAAGCTGATATTGAATTTGGATCTATAAGTGCTCTTACCGGTCTCAACAAGTCAGCCAAATGAAATACCAGTGTAACTCCCCTCCACCAGTAAGAGGGCCAAAGAGGCCCCAAAACTATGAGGTTATTCGTTTTCTTGCCAGAAAAGAACATGTTAGGATGACAACCAGGAGCTCTGACTCAGTTTCATTTTATTTTATATTAAGTAACGAATGACATACACGACATCATATATTTCATAATATACTTTCATTTAATTATTGCGATAAAAAACTACAGGTAAATCCACGTAAACGTAAACAAAGGGGTTCAATAAGGAATTGGCGAGACTGAAAACCACGAGAACCAAGTGCCAAAGTTATTGAAGGGTTGTAAACATCCCTTCAATAGGGGAGTCTGGATGGGATGTGGCCACTCTGGGCAAACAGACCAAAATAAAATAAAATAAATAATAATCTTTTCACAGCACTATATCTACCTAGTGTTTCTTCATCTGCTGGCCCTCTACATTAAATATTTCATTCATCGCTCATCTGACAGTTTGATTTTTGCGGAGGGAAGAAAAACCGTAGAACCCGGAGAGAAACCCTCGTGACATGGTAGAGAACAACCCTTGCCGTTTTGTTAAGATGACGATAAGATCTAGAAGTGTAATCGATATCCATCAGTAGATGTGAATATACCAAACCATCCACTAAAGCTGCAATTATCCAAGTGATCGATATTAAAACAGGATACAATTAAGGTTCCATGGATTTAAAGCTCCATGACAGAATGGCCATACTTTCTACCGACAATCGATGCCAACCTAGACCATACGACTTGATTTTTGTTTAAGAAGATTAATAAAAGCCGCTGAGGGCAGATCTCATGTGTGCATGTATTCTTTACTACGATGTTTCTCGTCAGACAGATGGCTATCAGCACGGTGTATGAGCGTTTGGACTACCGTTGCTTTGTGTTATGATGGGTGATGATTTGTAAACTGAAGTTATCAATCTGTGTGTGTTTTCTTTCTGTATATGAATATGTCCGATTATCCGTCCTCTTTCACTTTGTTGAGAGTGTCAAGTGAGAAATGGAACACCTTTATCACTGTATCGTTCTATAATAGACCATTTTAATTACCGGTGTCACGCAAAATTGCCATTTTAAATGCTTTTCATAAAAAATGATATCTATTTAAGGAATATAAAACGCGCGCGCATGTCTCTGTACTGTGATATAAACACGATGGAAGATGTAGAGCAAGAGAAAAGCAAGCTTAGGAACACGAGGCGTAGCCGAGTGTTTCTCTTGCTTTTCGAGTGCTCTACATCTTCCAGAGTGTTTATATCACAGTACAGAGACATAAGCGATCGTTTTATATTGCTTTTATAAAATATTTTCGACGTTTTTTGAGCGAGCCATGTCTCTGTCCTCTGATATCTTAATCCATTTATGTTTGATTTATATGATTTAGTTAGGATTTGTAAATTGAGCTGAAAAGCCCTGTTGAGGGAGTCTCAATCATATATGTATGTATATAAACATGGTAGCCAGCCAATCAGCGCGCGCGTTATATCTCAAGTATTTTATAAAGATCGATTTATCGTACCGAATTTAGTAAACCTGCGAAGTTTCATACCGATCCGTTACCGTAAACTCTCGGAAATATGAGAGCCCAAAATTACTTAACAAATAGATCAGGCATAGCCGCTGGCGAGTGATTTCTATAGCTTTTAGAGTATTTTACAGCTTCAGGAGTGTTCCATCAGAGTACAGAAAATTTCTAATGATATAATTACGCAAAGTTCTATTTTATAAAAAGAAATACCAACAGGGCAACGCTCGACCGCTTTATACATTTCTTTGTAAACATCGCCAAATGATTTTGCGCTTTCATGGTTCCTACAGTTTGCAACGGATTATTATGAAACTTCGCAGGTTTACTAAATAATAAAAATATAAATATAAATCGATCTATGGAGATAAATTTCTGTTTTAATGAAAAGCACTGAAAATGGCAAATTTGCATGACATAAAAAAGGTCTAATGCATTGTATTTATCAAACAGTCAGTATTGAAAATGTCTTAAAATAAAATGGTACCATTAAAGACTCAAGTCTGCTGGTTCCCAGTTCTGTCAACAGTAATAACTTGATTTGGTCGGTTAACAGAGCATCTAAAAACCAGGTGATATAGAGCTCTTCTAAAATCTCTCATCCGATAAACATAGACAAAAGGATTCAATAAAGAGTTGGTCATACTGAGAAATACGAAAACTAACTGAGTTGCAAAGCTGATATATATGTCTGTGGTAATTTGAAGAACAAAGACCACCCCTAGTGGAATCCAGGTCACCAATGATGTCACTGTCACTATAAACAGCGTCATCACCAGACCTCTGTCTTGAGCTAACACCCTACGGCCAGCCATCTGTCTTTGTTGTTTCTTGACTTTGATAAAAATGGAAATATACGAGAAAGAGATAATCAACAGTATTGCTGCAATTCCCGAAGATATGACAATAGCAAAGTTTACATATCCGTCAGTTGATGTGAAAATTAAGACACCAAACACGGTACAATCTATAGCTGCAATAATCCAAGTTGTCGATATTAAAACAGGATAGAACGATGAACTTGCAGAGCGATGGCGTAATGGCCAAACTGTTGCAATCATGCGTTCTACACCAACTAATGCTAAAGAACACATTGAACCAACAAAAACGAAAATGTTGACGGTAGCAACATAAGGCATCCACGGTGTGCTGTCAAACAAAATTTCATTCTTCACCAAGTAAGCGCCATCATCACGACTAATTCCTAGTGCAATACAAATTGAAACTGTTGCATCCAAACCAACCAACATGTCTGCAACCGCTAAGTTAATAACAGAGTACACTCCTCGCTTACGTAGATGTCGATTGAGAGTGAAGGTTAAGATGGTGAGAAGGTTTGCAATGAAAACCAGGAAAGCCTCTGTAATGAATGCTGCTGCGAGGGAATGCTTTGTAATGTTGATCTTGGAAGACGACGTATTCATCATGTCAAACGTTAAGCAATGTGCTGGCTTAGAATAGAAATAAGAAACGAAGTTAAAAGAACTTTGCTTTTGAAGTCGGCTCAAAAATGAAAACGAACTTAACTCTTTGTTTTGTCAATTGTTCTGAAAGGTAGAGACCGAAAGAACCAACAAGAAAAACACCAGGTTATTTTCAACAAAGCAAGGCTAGTTTCCAGTATTTTCCTTTTTAAAATCCCATTAATAGCTAGCTAGTTTCATGAGACCATGAGATCTAAGAGAACAGTCAACTAAGCCATACAGTTATGAGCAAGTCAGTTAAATGAAATTGCTCGGTATATATTTCATAAACACGTTTGTCAGTCTTTTAATTATGATCCCTTCTGCCACGTACATAATGCAAACATTTCATATAATAATAAAGAGACAATATTTAATTATGAACGAAATTATTGCTGTCATATCTTCCTGTGGCGTGTAATCAAACATTGCTTGCAAAATAATACTGGAGTTGTAATTAGAATCCGATTGACCAATATTCTCAGTAAGTTAATTATCTATCAATCTACAATATCTATCAATCACTAAAACGAAAGAGTAGATTCATCAGGATGGTTGAGGGAGTGGAGGATAGAAGAGTGGTACCAATCAAATCGAGATTTGATTTGGGCTACTCATCATTCTTCGTTTTTCAACGGTACTTCTTTCGTCTGCAATTCCTATGTGCTTCTATAACTTAAAATAGCACTTTGCTCCTTTTCTTAATTCCCAAAATTCAGATCAAACTTCATCCTTTAAGTACACTTAGCTCATGAATACAAGTATATCGCTAATTCTCAGGAACTGCCACAACACAAAATTAACATATAAAATAAAGATGATATAACAAATACCTTATATTAAAAAATATAAGGCAAATACTGGCAAATACACGTACTTGCTGATGAAACGGATTTATTGAGGTCTCAAGGGATACACCGATGCCAAGGCTCTATTTCGTTCATTCCCAGTTCTTTGCACGAGCCTAGCACGTGGCCGATCAACAGAGCATTTGAAAACAAGGCGATATAGGGCCCTTTTAAAATCTCGCATGCCATATACGTACACGAAAGGATTCAGCAAAGAGTTAGTCATACCGACACAAACAAAAATTAAATGGAGTGAATGGGGGATAACGATGGTAGTCACACTGAGAACATAAACCACGACTAGTGGGATCCAGGCCACCAGTGATGCCACAGTCACTATAAACAGAGTTTTTACAAGACGTTTATCTCGACTTGATGTCCTGCTACTAGCCATTTGTCTTTGTTGCGTTTTCACCTTGATAAAAATAGAGATGTATGCGAAAGAGATAATGAGCAACATCGATAAAATTCCGACAGAACCATAAATCGCAAACCTTAAATATCCGTCTTTTTTAAATATGAAGAAACCAAACACAACACTCGCTATAGCTGCAATTATCCAATTGGTCGATATAAGAACTGGATACAACCAAGACTGGCTTGCAAGGTGGCGTAATGGCCAAACTGTTGCAATCATGCGTTCTACACCAACTAAAGCTAAAGAACACATAGTTCCAGTTGTAAAAACACTGTAGACAGTGGCAACATACGGCATAAATGGTCTATCGTAAAGCAATACGTGACTTTCGATGTCCACTAAGAAGGCACCATTGATATCTTCAATTGCTGCCACAACAAACCCTGACATCAGAGCCCCAATACCAACTAACATGTCTGCGACCGCTAAGTTAATAACGCAGTACACCCTGCGTTTACGTAGATGTCGATTGAGAGTGAAGGTTAAGATGGTGAGAAGGTTTACAACAAAAACCAGGAAAGCCTCTGTAATGAATGCCGTTAGAAAGAAATACACTTCTTGAAATGTAGTCGCGGAGGAACTGGAATTGTTCATTGTGATCTGAACAGTAACTTACTGAAAGTGATGACATGCACTGAATATAAAAACTTTAAGGACGCTTAGTATAGAACAAATGATAAAAATAGAGGAATTGCCCTTTTTATAGGTAATTCGAAGTCGTACGGAACTTGCGTAAAATGTATATTTGCTCCACGTCGTACAGAAGTGAGAGACTTAAACAATTTGTGAAGAAGAAGCCGGTCTTTTCCGCCTTGGAGCTTTCTTTATTGGCGTGATCACATGAGTTCCGAAAGGACAAGCCCACAAAAGTAAATCCAAATATAAACGAGCCAGGTTAAAGAATACAGACCACCTGCTACATACATTTAATTATTTTTACAGCTTGTTTGTCTAAATCATTGTATTTGTTGTTGTCATGTCATCTCAACATTCTCATTAACGATATTATTTCTTTTGATAACGTCGAGAAGTTATGAGTTTTTAATCATACTTTATTCCTATGCTGTGTTAGCAAACACTGTTAGCAAACAAACGTTACAAGATCTAGATTTATTATTGATCAGTTATAAAAGAACATGACATCAATTATACAAGATATGATGTTGCCTGGCAACACTCGTAGATCATAGGGAGATGGGTCAGGTGATCAAATTGCGGCCGTGTGCGTTACCTGCGCTATATCCATAAGTCTAGCTATTCAAAGTCCATTTGAATATATCTCAGCTCGACGCAAAACTTGGTTATTGTATATCTTGCCGACAGTTTCAATCTACCTCCAAAATGTGCAAGCGTACTTTTACTATTTTTACCAGTTAGAGGTCGATCTAATAAGATAAAATGCCTGTTTAAAAGGGCCTTTGGAATTGTAGCAATTTTCAAGCTGAATGTCAGTAAAGAATACATAAACATACATACATAATACATAATAATACATAATAATACATACTTTATTGAGACTCCTTTTAACAGGACTTTTCAGTCACAAATATACATAATAATGTACAATAAAATATAAAAACCTAATTTATAGTAATTAAAAACTAACTAAATAGAAAATTAACCTTGAAATATTTGGAATTTGCAGCTAGGATTATTCATGATAAATTATTTGGTTGTCTCTAGTTTCGTTTTTTGATGATAAGTTTACAGACGTTTCGGCTCAAACGCGGACCTTCTTCACTTATCATCAAAAAACGAAGCTAGAGACAACCAAATAAATTATCAGAAAATTAACCTACTCTAATGTAATCTGTAACTCAACCATATATCGAAAGTGGACTATTCAAACTTGTTATCACTGGATTTCGTTGTGACGTCATGCGGGCGCGGTTTTATTGCATTATGGGTAGAGTAAGTACTTCGTGCGGTTTGTCAGGGAAAATAGTGTGAAAACGAGGCAGACAAATTAAAGGTAGAAATTCCAGGTAAAAAATCAATATCAAAAACCATGTATTACATATATAACATGTATGAACGATAAATTAGGTTAAAATTCAATACTTGTCTTTAGGGTATTCTGTAGTGTTTTCGTCTTAAACGTAAGGCTCATTCACAAAATTGAATTCAAATTAAGTTTATTGTATAAAATGTAGTCATTTCACAATTGAGTCAACACTTACCCTAAAATAGTCATTCTAATCTAGGTGGGTTTGTGTTTGTGATATTTATTTCAGGCTAACCTTAATTCCTAGACTAAATTACCCTCCATATATAAAACCCTAAATGAAGCCCTAAAACTACAAAAACATAAAAACATTCAATCATCCATATAAACAAGATTGACCATGGTTTGTTTCTTTAGTACCAGTACAGCTATTTGCATGAAATTCCAAGTATAACCAGCTTCTAGGCTGAATGATAATGAAAGAGTCATTGTTTGTGCACATAGCTATATTCACCTATACGACACCCCTAAATCTGTGCACGTGGACCTATTATTTTAGGTACAGCACCCCTATCAGACCAAAACACTTTCTGTTCACACGATGATAATTACGTGTGTCGTGCCAACAATGCTGGGTCCGCGTGCTCATAAAAAGGTTGTCGTGTAAATCGTGCTACAAACTGCGGCTGCGTAGAACACTAAGTTCAGAGTAACGAGCTAGAAACAATCCTTTTACGTCACATCCCACACGTTTCTATCAGATGGGGCTATTAGCCAATTACAAGATGTGTATATTTTCATGTGCTTGTGTACATGTCATATTAAGTTATCTTGAAAACTAGTCGAGTTTACATAAATTAAAAGCAAAAAATATCCATCTTAGTCCAGGTTAGTTGTTTGTTGCTGTTGTGACAACATTTGTTGATCAAATTGAGTTTACCGTATTTACTCGAATAAGCGCCTCCCCCAAATAAGCGCCTCCCCCGAATAAGCGCCTCCCCCGAATAAGCGCCTCGCACCTCGTTATAGTAAACTAATACCAGTTACTGTTGTAGTAGTATAACATTGATATTATTGATATTAAGAGGAAAGCATACTTCCTCCCGCTGAATAAGCGCCTCCCCCGAATAAGCGCGCCGTTTTAGACGTGAAAAATTCAATAAGCGCCGGGGCGTTTATTCGAGTAAATACGGTATATTACAATAACTACAGGGCTAACATAGTCAGATATCTACCTTATATATTTCACAATGGTAAATCTGACGTGTCTCTATATTTTCAAAATATTAGGCTTAGTTTAAACGTCGCATCTCTCATGTGCCAAACTCAATGCAAATTAGCCAAATCTTTTGTTTCTTCTCATTATCATCTCGTTTGCATTGAATTCAGCACATGTGAGATGCGACGTTTGAACTAGGCCTAAGTCTCAAAATTTACAAATGTTTTACAATGGCTTTGCGTGGTACTGGACTCTTATGTTGGTAAATGTTGGTAAATAAGAGTCCATACCACGGAAAGCCATCGTAAATTTGTTTTTTAACACAAAATTCAAAACGATGACGCAATTCACAGGCATGGACTCTTATTTACCGCACACCAATCAGAAAGCGAGCAACTGAATGATTGTGTTAAAAAAATGGAAATTTTATATATCTCTAAACTTTATAAAATGCACCGAAAACCATCAAAACTAAGAAAAGCAAAAGTTAAATTTACAATAACGCTTTTTAATAGCTATATTTCAATAACGAAATAAAGTAGGGCAACTTCACTTTACCCGTGAAACAAATACGCACGATAACAGACATTGGTGTACTCTGATTCGTTTCTTTTGTCCCTATATGACTGTTATATACTGTTAACTATTTTTGTTTTGCAGTTTAGTCAAAGTGAAACCACTGTATACTGTAACAGCCAATCTCATAGACGATGTCTAGTTGAAAAAGACTTGTAAGGTCATTTAAACCACAGTAAATGCGCAAAATACAGGTACTGTCTTGGAATTCACAGATTCAGGGCATTTAGAGCCAGTAAAAAAATCATTAGAGCATAAGCTGAATATATGCAACAAGTTTAAAACGCTTGATGCTGTCTTGCGCAAATCTTTCGTAACTTAGAATTTTTGTCCAACGAAAAATCACTTTGAAGGTCATTTTAACTACAGTGAATGCCACATGTTTCATCATAGATTTGCTCCTCACATGAAATACATGTACTGTCTTGGAATTCACAGATTCAGGACATCCGGAACTACTAGAGAAAGCGAAAAAATTGGAGCATAACAGCCGATGATATTAAGACTTTGAATGTGCATCATCACAAGACAACATTGAATAGGGAGGAAAGGGGAAAGATGTCAATTCGTGTTATAATGATTTTGAATGCTCAAAAGTCACAATTTGTCTAGACATCATGCATCTAATTGTAGAATAATAAATATCTAACTGACAAACCTGAGATTTCGAAATTAGAAAAGATTTCATTTCTCTTGCAACTAGACGCACACGTGCGTTCACTCGTGCCCCGGAAGCCCCTTTTATGACCGGCCCCGTTCGTACTCTTCCCCGAGCCGTTTCACGCATTCTTCACTTAACCGTAACATAATAAAGACCTTTTTTGACCTTTTTAAAGAATATCTGATTAGTCAATTTGTCTGTCAGCAGCTATTAGTCGACATGCAAAATGTTACCAGCGAATATACCAGTTTATTCAACTTTTTATTTCACTATGTATCTCAATTGTTTGCTGTAAAGACTTCTACAACGGCGTTTTTCACACAATAACAAATCGTGAATTTTTTCGTTCATGTTTCGGATGTTTTAAATAATAAAAGACGTTACGTGACCAACAAGGTCAATGGAACCTATCCGTTCCATGCAATGGTCTGCTCAGGCTAGAATTCCGTATTAAAATTCAGTACAAAAACCTCTCAAGATCTCCTGAATGTATGAATGAGGAATACAATTGACTTGCTTCTACGTATGTTCGTTTAGCAACATGTAGGATGAGAAATTCGTAGATTCACAGCTCATAGGAAATACTCTTTATCAAACCTAATCAACAGTAAAATTAATGGCAGGAATGCAAAGAAATATAAGAAACTTTTGTATTTTAAAATGCTAACTAGCTATAGCGTAAAACCAACAATCGTCAGTGAGATCGACGAACGCCGTGATCCAAACTAACGGTCGCCGAAATTCTCAACACGAGCCTTCGCTATAAGGGAGCGGTTTCTCTAAAGTTGCAGTTTCGTATGTCGGTCGGATTGGGTTCGTTATCAATGTTTATCGAAAATTTATATTAAAAAAAAAGAAGTATAGCTATCAATAAAATAGTAATTTGTTATACCCGAAATACTTTTGATAAACAAGGCTCATCGTTGATTGGAGTGATTGGAATAACCATCTTAAACTGTCTCCGACAACATTCGCATCTTCGTAATGACCTCGGCAATGACCTCAGCAAAATCCGAATTACATTCACTCTTACATACCCGATGACATAGTGCTTTACTGGCTTTATAAAAGCCAGTAAGCACAAAAATCGACCTTGTCTCAGTATTATCGTGCGACACAGGGAGCCCGCAAGAAGAGATTGAATTTGGCGGCGCAATTGATTACGTCACAAAAATTCATACATCGCTACATAGTCCAAAAAATCCACCTGGTCTCAGTATTATCGTGCGACACAGGGAGCCCGCAAGAAGAGATTGAATTTGTTTGAAATAGTGAGCTGCTCCGCTCGCTTCGCTCGCTCCGCAGCAAAAAGTTGAATAAACTGGTATATTTGCAGGTAATATTTTTGCATGTGAGATATGATAATAGCTGTTGACAGACAAATCAAAGGTCTTTACTACTGCGGCTTGTTGAACTACAGCCAACCAGTATACGGTTCGAGGTGCGTCTTGTTAAAAAGTTTATTAACGACAACATGTCAATCGCTCTTACTCTAGCGGCAGCTATAAATTTAAATGTCCTTTTTAAGCCCATTTTGGGTTCCCTTTCTTGGGCACGAGTGAACCCACGAGTGCGTCTAGACGATTTGATTTTTTAGATTTATTGGATTTGAAATATATCACAGTTCCTTCGTATTTCATGTGTGTGTGTAGTCTCCCTCGCACCCGTGTTTAGCCTCGTCACGCAACGCTCTCTGGCTAAACACGGCTAGTGTGTGTGTGCACAAGTTATAAAATGGACCCGTCAAACCGTGAAAACTCACGCGGACCTTTGCCGTCATAATGAGAGAGAAAAAGCAAATTTAATTGAGGCTGAGCGTTTGTTTTCGTACTTCAAATCGATCGAATAAAATGAGAGATTTAACACTCTATGTGGTTGAATTTTATCTGTCGTTGGCCCAAACAATACATCTTAGTGAAATGACAAGTTTTCATTTGAAGGCGAAAATATAAATTACCTACTACATCAACCAGAGACCCTTCATTAGATGAACGACAGCTTACTTTCTCGTATCGCAATTTTAATTGCTTGACTCAGTGCTTCAGCGCAAAGTCGTGCCGGCCGTGTTTCTTGGTGAGGCCTCGATCACTTTAGTTCGAATTACATAAACAATTAAACTACGTTTTCAGGGTATTTGTTTTTATGGTTGTAGCCCCACAAACAGCAAGGAGAAGCTACCCGAACAAATATAAGAAAGTTTCTCTCTGTGTGTGCAGCAAAATATCGCTAATAATATATAATCTCACGTACTAGACGTTACGGTAGTGTAACGCAATTAACGGTCACCTGTCATAGCTCAGACTTGTACTGTTGAGGTCACAGCCGTGCTCGGACTGGCTCCTGACTGTCTATTGCTTAAGATCAAAACGATAAATAACTTTAAATTTCTATCTGGAGTATTTAGTTACTGCCTCAATATACGTCTCAAAGTATACAGTCAGTCGACTACAAGATTTGAAACTCAATAAAAAGCCAAGCCGTAGACGCACTGATTTCTTGCCGAATGTAAATTAAAGAAATCAGAACTGACTGAGGCGAAATGAATTGTAAAATTTCGGTGACGCGAATCTCTAGCCTGCAGCTACAACTAGAATTTCTACCTCAAAATAGTCTTGACTTTTATATATCTGAAATCATCCGAGGGCAGTCTCTGGTAGAATTTGAACTGCTAAAAGCTCCAAATTACATTGTTCTACTGCAGGAAAAGCCTGTCTCCTAAAGCTATTTTCTTTGTAGTCGACCTATTTTCTTTATTTGTAGTCGGGGAAGCCGCTGATATGTGCATTATCTCGAGGGCCTTCTTTCAAGTACTCCATTGAGAGTTCGATATTTGGTCAAAGTATTGAAGATGAAGCTCAAAATAACAGCCCATTCTGAAGCTCATATAAGTATATAGGTATATCTCGAGTTAAAAGCTCCAAATTACATTGTTCTACTGCAGGAAAAGCCTGTCTCTGAAAGCTATTTTCTTTGAAGTCGGCCATCTTGCATTCCTAAAGTTCCTGGCTTGCGTTCGCTGTCGCTTAAAGGTGATGAATGAAGGGCATTGTTTTTACGTTCTTAACCAATCAGAGGTCCCTCAGGACGAACACAGGAAAAAAAAAAAAAAAAAAAAAAAAAAAAAAAACATTTGCAGTTTATAACTCGTTCCCGGCCTAAAGGCCTGGGCACGAGTAAAAAAGCTCTGTTATTTTGACCACAAACACGGCTGCCGTGAAATCCCTCTACAAACGTCTCTTATCTGGACAGCGTTCATGAGATTGACTGGTAAGGCAAAAGGCAAAGGCTAATGTTTTACTTCAAGATCGCGAGGAGTGGTTACCCAGTCTCCCGAGCCAGAGGCTCATGTATCAAGCGTTCGAAGGTGCGCCCTCTACCCCTGAACTCTTCATCAGTGCTCCGTTTTAAGGGTATTTAAAGCTAATTAAAGGTACACTGAAAG
The DNA here is from genome assembly GCA_029948255.1 of Telmatactis stephensoni. Taxonomy (NCBI): domain Eukaryota; kingdom Metazoa; phylum Cnidaria; class Anthozoa; order Actiniaria; family Isophelliidae; genus Telmatactis; species Telmatactis stephensoni. Next base: position 380,466 of record JALIZF010001665.1, read on the forward strand.
GAAAGAAGTCGAAACAAGGATGTGAAGTCACTGGGGATCGAACTCGGGACCTCTCGCACCGAAGGCCGCGAACTAACCAACTACTGGTAAGTACTAACCAACTACTGGAAAGAGGCGATTAAAGTAGTGCTAGTGGGAAACAACAAGACAAGAAATAGAACATAACATTATCATAACATTATCAAAACAGGGGGAGGCTGAATGGAGCTGATAGACTAGCAACACTAGCACTGAAACAAAGGAAGGTAAAAAACATTGCCCCTCCTCACTATCCGCTGTGAAAAAAGCTGACCCCCCCTGACCCCCTCACCCATAGAAAAAGAGCATACAAAGAAACAACAACAAAAAACGAAACCCCCAAAAAATCCACAAGATTTGTTGACCATACTCACTGCCACACAGTTACTCGGTCTCCATCAAATTCTAGAACTAATACTCTACCGTCTGGAGAAATAACTACATCAGTAGGCCAACTCATTTGACCTAGACCTAAACCACAGCTACCGCACGACTTAACAAATTTACCATCGTCTGTCAAGACTTGAACACGATGGTTCCCAGCATCACAGACTAGAAGCATGTCTCTACCATAAGTAGCAATTCCCCTTATACCATCGAACTGACCGTCTTTTTTACCTTCAGTTCCAAATTTGTACAGGAGAGCACCATTTTCATAAAAAACGTCAACATGGGCCATCGGAACGCCCCGCTGATCGGCATATGATACAAAGTATTTATGGTTACCATAAACAATGTACCTTGGATTGTTTCCAGTAGTACGAATTTCTTGAACAACCTGTCCACACTGTTTACTCAACAACTTTATACCTGAGCGAGTTATGTCATCACGGTTACTACAGCACACTGCGATGTGTTGATCGGTAACACATATTCCATAAAGTAAATATCTTGGTTCTTCTCTGTAGACTGTTCTAAGGTAAGTACCGTTTATGTCGAACTCTTGAAGCCTACCATATTTACCTTTTGGATTATCGCTAACAAGTACGTTGTTTTCATTCGTGACCACTCCTCGTGGACGCCACAATTGACCATCTCCCGTTCCTTTTCCACCAAACTGTCGTATAAAACTCCCATCAGCATCTAGTACCACAATGCCATAATTCCCAGTATCAGCAATGATTACCTCTCTATTAACACTTACTGCAAGTGAGCTGGAACCCCTCAACATTTGAGTTCCATCCTCCATGTTAACTCCATAGATTTTCACAGGCTTAAAGTCAACTTTACCATGCAGTGTCTTTGGAGAATCCTTGACTTCTTTTCCTCCGATTCTCACCAGCATTTGGTACGCTGAAGGTTTCTCTGCTTTATACGTCACGATGAATTTCCCACGTTCGATTTCTGTGAGTTCGTTTTCAACCTCAAAGCCGTCATCATCTTTGATTTGCACATCAATGGAACCGAGATTTGTGTAGCAAACTTGGTTACCGGAATTCCTTGTTACGAGTTCACAATTCCTGATTGAACCACTATTTTCAACATTACTCAGTAATTCCACTATGGAACAGCGCGATGGGTCTGTCACGCTCTCTTCAATATGGCCGAGGTCTTGCACAGGTTGTGCGGCTGTGGTAGTTGCAGTGTATCGCAACGTTGTATTGCGTTTAATATTTGATTGCCATTTCAAGATAGATCGAGGATTTCTCAAAAGCTCTTGGCATCGTTGAGGGAATTGACTTTCAAGAACAAAATGAGCAACGTTTTGATCTTGTAAAGCTTTGCCCTGCTTATTCAATGCATCCAGCTGTTGAATGGCCGCAGTAATTTTCCTTTGCTCCTCATCGTTTTCTGTTTTGTGTTCTAGAAGCATTGCATCCAAGGTTTTTGTTATGTTGGTTTCATGAATTTGTAAAATCTTAATTTGAGTTTGTACTGCATCGCACACTTCCTTCTTGGCTGCGCTGACTTCGTTCTCCAAACGTCTTTTGTTTTGCTTGCACAGTTCAAGTTCTTGCAAAAAGTTCTGTCGTTGCTTGTTCACACGATCCAATTCTTGATGGATAAATTGCTTGATTTCCTCGGCTTTCTCTTCGATACCAATTTTGTCGTGAGTGCTATGAACTGTGGAAGTGCACTTTTGACAAATGGATTGATGGCAGGTTTGACAATAGTACTCTAACTTGTATTTCTCGTGGAATTTTATTGAGCACCGTTGTTGATTGGTGATGTAGGTGTTCACATGTTCTCGCTTTAAGTCACCAAACAAAGTCACTTGATGGTCTCGGAATTGTTTCATTATAATGTGGGCGTTCTTGCAGTCAGCGCAAACCATGCCTTCGCACTCAGGACAGAAAGCAATTAAAGTAACATGTTTCTCGCAAGAAACACAGTTTGGGAGGTTAAGCTTGTCTTGTTCGTTGGCTTTGATTTTCATGGCAAGAAGGAGTTCCTTCAGGGACTCGAGATGAAACGAAGATTTGAGCTTTGTTATGTCGCCATCTTGTAACTCGATGGGTGCCATGCAAGTAGGACAAATAAATGGCTGTCTTCGGGTCCTGCACGATTCCTTCCATCCTTCAATACAGTTCTGACACAAGCTGTGAAGACATGGAAGCGTTTTGGGCTCGTTAAAGATGTCTTGGCAAATAATACACGTCAGTTCTTGTTCTAAACTTGAAACGAAATCATTAAATTCAGCCATTCTGCAGTCTGGCGTCTTTGGGCTGCAGATTCCGAGAACTGCAGGATATAGTACTGATTACCATGGTAACATGACATGATGGGTTCATATATAGACAGGATAAGTTGTCCGTGATTGTTCACTGGGGTTAACAATTTACATATCAACTTGGCGAAACAAAAATTTACATATCGATATTAAGAATAACGTTTATACGAAAAATTAGATTAGCTGTCACTCCTAATAAATCGAGATCACTGTATATGGTTTTGTTCGCAGTATCAAAGCGAAGGCATTTAATAGAGAGGAGTCTAGATCAGAGTTCCAGCCTTGCGTGACGAGAATAAACACGTCTACATAGAAGACTATAAATAGGGCTCCTGTAATCGATCCTTATATTCAAGTCAGGTTAAATCAGTGATTTCAGTTCCAAAGTGTGAATAAAACGCACCGTTTTATTGCAAAACCCTTACAAAAATCGTAGACACGAAGGAAGACGAAAATTAAGTGTTTGGACAATTTTTGATTTTTGGAATAGTTTTGTCTGAAAACATTTATCACGGGATGAAGGTCATCCCAAAGATTTACATACTCGATGAAGCATCAGATAACAGTTAATGCAATTTCAGCCTGTAAACAAGCAGTGGTGGGGGAGCGGGGTGGGGAGGATGGGAGGGGGGGGGGGGGGGGGAGTGGGAAGGGAGAGGACAGGGAGGGATGGGACGCTCTTCCCAAACCCCTCTATTTCCTTCTCTAATCCATACCCTCCCCATAACTTGTTCACGGGCTGATATATTTTATAAAGCCACGGCTATCCAGGTCTAAACAAGATAGAAGCAGTAACTAGTAGTATGGCCAAGAACTGGAAGAAAAAAAATGATTGACTATTTACAACATGATGTCGGTTTGTACTAATAAGTTTTAAACTTAGACTTAATGATGTTAATATAAACAGGAAGTAGTTCTGGTCTATGAACGAAGAGCGTTACAGAGTTCAAATGCAAAAGCAGAGAAGGAGCAGTGACAATAAGATTTATAAATCTTATTATCTTAGTATTATTATAATATAGTTCAATAAAATCCTGCAATTTGATTGGCTTAGAGGAGTGGTATTTATCGTTAATAGTGGTATTTCAAGCTCTAGAGTGTGGTATTTCAAAATCCCCATGACAACCAGCACTTTCCAGCGGTTTGACAAACTACAAAAAAGAAAATGGCGGCTAGACCCGGGAAGCTTTCTTCAGCTAAAAAAGTGATTAAATCAAAAAAAGCAAGTCAAAAATAAAAGCAGTATGAACCATTTGATGTTTATGAAGATTTCTTTTTGTCATTTTTGCAAAATTGTGAGAAACGATTGTGCCGGGTTACACGACAGTGAAAGACTTGTCCTGAAAATATGGATTCATTCAACTTACAGTAAAAGACTGATGGCTGAAAAGCTCTTGAAAGGTAATAAAAAAGTTATTCTACACTCATGCATTGTTTGTCCATCTTATTGAGAAATATTGTTCCGTCCTCTCATTAAAAAACACCGTTTTTGCCTTCGCAAATGACAATAGGCTCGCATAACGAAGAGCTCTATCTTGACTCTATCGTTTTCTGTGACTTTGCAAGTCATTCACAGTCCAAAAATCTTAATTTTCTTATCACTGAAATGCTTTGACTTCGAAAGATTTCTCCTTACCTCCAGTTTTTGAATATTGTTTATATTATCTTAAGTACTTGGGCTTAAAATTTCACTTTTCAAAATGATCTGGTTTACACGAAAAATATTTTTAGCCGTTTTATGATCAAAATTGCAGGATTTTATTGAACAATATTATAAACAAATAATAGCATGTTTTGTAGTGGTATTTGGGATAAATATCACTCGTGATCATATACCCATACCCATACCCATATACCCATATATCAACTACCCATATTCCTTTACGGACTAGTCGCGTAGGCTTGGAGCCTCTCGCCCGACAACATTTTTTAGAAAATTGTATCCTAAAATAGCAACTCTACAAGGAATCCGCTAGTTAATAACTATTTACAGCTACAGCTGCTCTCCCAGTTCTCTGCATTGACATAATTCATTTTATAATTACAAAAGTTAAAAACGTGTTGGACATCAGGGATAGGATCACTTAAATTTTAGTTGACAAAATTTTCGAACATATTGTTCGCCACACGGAGCAATAATAAAAAATGAGTTTGAAATACAAAACTAAGTTTATTAAGGTACAAAGGAAATAGAAAAAGGCAGCAATAAAGAGAATATTTTGAAGAACGAAGCCGAGTAAAAAAGGAGGAAGGAAGAGGTCAAGGGTATATTTAAAAGCACAGAAAATCCAGAAGTTGATATATATTAGAGTCCAGAGGAAGTTTCAATGAAGGATGCAGTGCTAGAAGAGAAATCTCACCGAGGACTGATATCCAAGCGGTGACCCAGTACGATCTATCGCCCTAATAAATTAAAGCAGATGAAAAATTCTCTTCTAGTACTGCATCTGTCATTGAACTTCCACTTCCTTCTATCTCAGTGCTGCGCTGTTTTTCACTACATATATTAGAGTCAGTCAGTTTTAAATAGAGGTCGTTATTTATCATATTACTGACAAAATTAACATAAAAAAGAAAGCAAAAATTTGAAATAAAACGTAGACACTGTTTCTAGTGTGAGCAATATCATTTTTTATAAGTAGAGCAATGATTTTAATATCAGATTTCGCCACTGACTTCAAGTCAAAGGCATTGGTTTGATTACTGATCAATATCGTAAAGTACAATTTAATCTATGAGTTTGAGCTATTACTTCAAGTTGAAAACCTCTAATACGTCGTGAATATCCGCTTTCCAATGAAAAGATAAGTACCATCCTGCTATTGAAAGATGTTAAAACGTGCACGAACAAATGAACAAATGAATGTTGGTTTTTATTAAACAGGGTAAATGTCTTAAAACTAATTTTTCAGGAATTAAGCTCTCCACTTGAGATTATTACTTTCTGAAGTAGCTTAAATAGGATTTCAAAAGTAAATAAAAAAGTCAGTAAATTAAGAAGAGGGACTGAAAAAAACATTTTAAAATCAATTGAGCTTTTTGTGTGCGGGATTATTAATGTAATTCAGATGTAAAATAATTCGTATTGAGGTTACTGTGGTCTTCCATTAGTGTAATATACAGTATATACAGTACGACTACAGGAAACGGGATTTGAGTGGAGTGTAATGAAACCAGATTGTTTCGCGCCCATTTTATATAATAAAGACAACAATGAAAGAAAGGGATATACTTGTGTGGTGAATCCCCATTACTCGTCCATTCACAAACAACAACAACAACAACAACGAAACCCACCAACCAACCAAAAAAACAACCAACCATTCAAGATACTTATCAGTAGAAAAGGGAGACTTGCGTTAAGGCGGTGTTACACGAGACGATTTTTAACGACGATTTTCCGCGCAACGTTGTAACAACTTGCAATATTTTGCGTTGCGAGTTTCTGATTTGGATTCAAAAACTCGCAACGCGTTGCAGAAGCGAAAAATTGCAAGGAAAATCGTTCCAAGTGTCATGTTACATGAGAAAGATTATTAAAGCAACGCCGTTGCGCTGAAAATCGACGTTAAAAATCGTCTCGTGTAATACCGCCTTTAAGTTACCTTTCATTATGAAGTACTTAATTAATTCCATTGTACGTTAATGACAGCGAAGTGTTACCGAACTTATGAAATGTTTAATTTTAAGCTTATAGTAAATTCTACATATTAGGAACAATATGAAACTATGAATGGAATTGTCACTCGGAAAGGCGTTAGAATTATAAGGTATGCTTCATACTCGACGAAGCATACACTGTAATTCTTATCCACTTTGATAAAATGATGGCGTTTTCAAATAAACTTCATATCATAACCTGGGTAAGAATTTTAATGACATCTGTTAGAGCCGGCCATCCATCATTACGTGCAAACGGACTATATGTTTTAATGTTTATTCAAAACCTTAACAGACCACGTTTAAACCAACACAAAACTTCATTACGCACGAGTACTCTTAATATCGTACTTCGCAAGCGTCGTTAATGTAAACAACTGAGAGGACCTTGCACAAATAAACTCGACAAAATTAAAAGAAACGGCACGTTAACATGGCATAATTGAAAAGGATGACTGGTTTCTTAAATATGTGGAAATAAGTTAAAAGCGTAAAAAATAATTTAAAGGGTACAATAGTTCTGAGGAGTGGGCGGTTACAGCTTTAGCAATAACAAGTGACAGAAAAAATAATTGATGGCCATCAAATGTATCATCAATCTTCTTTCAAAACAGAATGAACGACTGGCCTATTTATGACTTTTGTTTTATTGATCTAAAACACCTGCAAGCGAAATGAAATTCCAGGGTTTGTGTACTCTTGAAACACTTGTTTGTGTGCTCGTCCCTAAAGCAAAGAGCGATTGTAAAGATCAATTCGATTAGTCTCAGTGCCACTCTGAAATCGTCCTAAGGTTTCGCAATTTTAACGTTAGCACCATAAAAGAGGGAAAACCTTTTATAATTAAGTTTAAGAGTTTTCTACTTTTAACGAAAAGGTTTTCCAGATGAGCTGTAACAGTTCCAACATCACTGGAGACACATATATGGTGGATACCATCTTCGCAACGATATACATCACCGAGGCTTTCCTCGTCTTCGCTGCAAACCTTCTCACCGTTCTAACGTTCACTCTCAATCGACATCTAAGGAAGCGGAGAGTTTACTGTGTCATTAACTTATCATTTGCAGACATGTTGGTTGGTTTGGGAGCTACAGTATCAAGTGCTGCTGTTATAGGAATGTATGGTCTCGAGGGATTGGTTGATCGAGAATTTTATCTTTGTGAAAAACCCTGGACCAACGCTATGTCAGTAATACATGTTGTTTTCATCAACATAACTATGAACTCTTTGTTGTTGGTCGCCATAGACCGTATGGTTGCTGCAGTTTTCCCACTCTTTTATTATCGTACAAGTCAGTCGTGGTTGTACTCTGTTCTCATTTCGACTTCTTGGATAACCACCGTCTTAAACTGCATCATAGCTGTGCTTCTAATAACTGAAGTACATGACGAGATTTACTTTTCCTACTATGCAACTGTTGGGATCACAGGATTACTTATCATTCTCTCTTTCTCGTATATCTCCATTTTTATCAAGGTGAAAACGCAACAAAGACAAATGGCTGGTATCAGGTCGTCAAATCGAGATAGACATCTAGTATTGACTCTGTTTATAGTGACCGTGGCATCATTAGTGACCTGGATCCCATTAGGCGTGGTCTATATTCTCAGGGTGACCACCATTGTGTATATCCCTTCTTTAACGCATTTGATTTCCGTATCTCTTGGTCTTGCTAACTCTTTGTTGAATCCCTTTGTTTACGTATTTCGGATGAGGAACTTTAGAAGAGCTCTATACAAACTGGCCTTGAAATGTTCGCTTGAGCGACCAAGTCGTATTGCACCTTGAAGAGAGCCTGGAAAGTAATGAAACAAAGTTCGATGTAGACTCGTTGCTTTTGATCTGTTTCTGCGTCCATATTGGACAAAATGTATTGTATATGTATTTCACAAACATTGAGAACAATGAGCACTGTAAAAAGTTTATGTGAATTGTATATACATGTACAGAAAATAAGATACGAGCATCCAGTGCCTCCTTTCTTAAGTCTTTGTGCGATTCTTGTCACGTAACGAAGAATGTTGCTTGTCACGCAACGAGAATATGAGATGATGGCGACAGATTGGTGGGAGTTAGTAGCACTGTGAATTATTAAACCATATGATTAACTCATTGATTGTTAGCGGACTTATTTGAAGCCATCTATATATAATGAACGTGCAATGACAAATGAAAAAGAAAATTTGTAGTAAAGTTATAAAAAGCAGTTTTATGACTGTATTTTGTTTGTTTGTTTGTTTGTACTTCTTTCCAAGGAAATTTTTTTCTGATGATGTTGCAAAGATAATGGAATGAGTAACTGATTGACTGACTCAATTCAGTGACATAAAATTGCGCGCTACCTTTTGCAATGACAAACGAAAAAGAAAATTTGTAGTAAAGTTATAAAAAGCAGTTTTATGACTGTATTTTGTTTGTTTGTTTGTTTGTACTTCTTTCCAAGGAAATTTTTTTTCTGATGATGTTGCAAAGATAATGGAATGAGTAACTGATTGACTGACTCAATTCAGTGACATCAAATTGCGCGCTACGTTTTCGTCGAAGCTGTACGGGAAATTGAGGAACCAAATCGTGGATACATAGTGATTACTAATAATTGAGATGACATATCGTCTGCCCAAAATGGCATAGGGTAGCTTGTGTAGTCTCTCAAAGGAAGAGGACGAGGGATGCATGGGGAAAAAGAAGGAGAGAGCCTCTGCGTATCATGACCAGGCTACAAAGGCTAAGGATCAAGGGTTTACGGACGTTTCATACAGCACAAAAATTTCAAAACTTTAGTATACTTATTGATTTTAGACTGGCATGTATAAGAAGGGTTTTTAAAAACCGTGATCTCAGTAGATTTACTTTATGTTGCAGAAGAAAGCTTACACAAATAAAAGCTAAACAGGACGGCACTTACCTTTCCCCCTTCCCCTTTCCTAATTCACGAACACAAAAGGACAGTTTTTAAATTTTTCTCTATCAGTGCTATCAGTTTAACTATTGTGGTTGATGATTTTTGTAACCGCGCCTGCTTACTAAAACTCAAAGGTTGTTAGCACACGTCATAAACTACCGCTTGGAATTAATTCTAATCTGAAACTCTTTTGTGCTGCACGCACAAAACACTTCAATAGGATTGTCCAGGTCATACGCATTGGGTCATCTAAATCAAGGAAAAATAAGCTTGTCACATTTTTCTGTCATGCAGTACATATTCTCTACTTCAGTGGCAAGGGTGGCGTAGTGGTTCACCGCTCGCCTCTCACCGATGTGGTCTGGGTTCGAGTCCAAGCTCGGGCGCTGGATCATATGTGGGTTGAGTTTGTTTGATGTGTTGTTTTCTCCCTTGCCACGAAGGTTATTTCTCCGTGTTCTCCGTTTTTTTTTTCACCAAGCCCCAGAACAAATAAATGAATTCTTGCGAATGGCTACCATTGAGAAATACAAAAATGAAGTAAAGAAACAGCTATGGCTGCGAGCGTTATCCTAACCCCAACAAGAACATACCAACAAAGTAAATTACAAGTGGAAGTCGCAAACACCAAATGTAGAATGTGCGACTCAACTACAGAATCGACAACGCACATTTTATGTGCTTGTCCAAAGATTGCACAAAGCTATAAACCTAGACATGATAGAATGTTAATACCTGTCTATTACACAAGTGTAGTATTCCAGGAAGTGACAGCGCCAAACCGGGGAATGAGCAAAAGCTGCCAACTGCTGTACTGGAGGACGATAAATGCAAAATCACATGGGATATACCATTCTACCTTGAAAGAGCGCCAGAGAATGGAGCGAACAGAATAGATATGGCAAAGACATGACCTGAAGATATACGCTGCGTCTGAGAGGAAGTTGCAGACTGTGATGAGGTTAGTAGTGGCAACTATGGCGGTTGTAAGTCTCCAATTAAATGAAAAGAAGTGTGCAATGGCTCATGTAAAAAAGTTTGCTTAGACAAAAGCTCGGAAAAGATGAAGATAGGTCAATCAGAAGTAATCAACGCCCCCAAGGAAGGTACGCACTACAAATTTCTTGAAGTGCTATAGAAAAATCAAGCAAGATGACAATCTGTTACTAGAGACTATCGGGAAAGAGTACTTAAAGAGGCTTACGGTCATTTGGTCAATCTCACTGTCTGATTATCATAAAGTAGTTGCCACAAGCCAGTTTGCAGTCCCTGTACTTGGTTATCTTATGTGGACTCAAGTATGGCCAATTACAGAGCTACAGAAGTTAGATAGAGACAAAGAAGATTGTAGTTGAGTCTGGAGGTAAACACCCTCTGCTCAAAATCAGCAATGTACATCACAAGACAGAAAAGAGGAAGAGGGCTCAAGTCCTTCGAGATGGAGTATAAGGTAAAGAAGATTAAGATGACCATAAAGCTGTATGAAAGACAAAATCCAACAATTGAACTGGTGTTCAAGTCGGCCCTTAGAAAGATGCAGAAAGTAGTGCTTTCAAGTACGCTGAACATTGCGCGGATCTTCAATATACTCGGCGGCAGTTGATTGGGAACAATATCAATAGTTTAGTCATAAATATATATATATATATATATATATATATATATATATATATATATATATATATATATATAGAGAGAGAGAGAGAGAGAGAGAGAGAGAGAGAGAGAGAGAGAGAGAGGGAGGAGGGGGGGGGGGGGGGTTGTGTTATTTTCTATAGGATTCTAAAGGATATCTTATAAGCTCGGTTATTGAGGCGACGCTTGGACCGTGTCCTTCCTTTGCTGGGACAAGGGAGGTAGACCGGTGCATCACTTGAATATTCTGATTGCGAAAGTATAACACGAAAATCACGCAATATTGTTAATGTATAGAATGACAGCTCTATTACACAATCCCTCGCGACCAAGTGAAAACAAGTCTGGGAAAATTCCCGCCATTTTCTGTTGGCGGACGCGCGCGTTTGTACACCCGAAAGGCGGGAAAAGGTAATGTGATGAAAGGAAAGCAAACCTCTTTGCTTTTAAGTTGATTTTTACGCAAATAACACGAAAAAACAGTAAATGTGTTTTCTTCAGGTTGTGGGTTTCAAGGCACCGAAAGGCAGGCAAAGCTGACGTCTTCCTTAAACTGAAACCAAAATTAACTTTTGGAGCTGTAAAATACTTTTTTCGGTCGAGTATTTTGGATGGTTGTCGAGGAGTTACAGTCTTCACTCAACGTTATAAAAGCAATAATTTACTTAAATCTGAGTCTGAGACTCATTCAATATTTCTACGATTTCTAAAAACAAAGATTGGAAGTCAACATGGCTGTTGAAGACGACGACAAGAAGTTTCTTTACCTATCAGAATTCATATGTATACCGATAAGTACGTCTCGCCAACTTTCAAGATTCTGGATGTAAACCTCAGTTTGGGTCATGTCAGGCAAGATAGATTTTGGGGAAATCTAATCACGTGTTCAAAATAAATGAGGTAACTTAATGAATTACGTAGAACAAAACACTATAGAACACTACACTATTTTTTGCATAATTTTGACGATATGATAGTATCCTGTCAAATTTTGTCGATTAAATTTCAAAAGACGCGCGCTCTGTTTCCCTAAATTTTTATTTTCAGTTTTGCTTTCTTTGCTTGAGAAATTCTCGCCTACGGCTCGTGATTTCTATAATTTGTTCGTTTTCTACAACTCCAGTCGTGTTCAATCAGAGTGCAGAATAAAGCTACGCCTGATCTATTTGTTAAGTATACACATATGTTTTCTATATGGTTTTAGGATTTAATGCGCCCTATATTGCACTTTAAGCTGTTGCATATAGACGTTTTTCGATTCACTGCATACTACTACGTACTATTGAGAACAATTCCTTGAAATTACGATCTCAGTATCTTATCAAGTCTGGGTTTTCCAATTCTTTGTTGCTGGAGCAAAGATATAATAGGCTGATCGTATTGCTATTTTTTATCACTGATTTCAATATGAATTGCTTGCGCTTGCTGTCAAAGCCTAGATCATCTAACATTGTAAAAAAGCTATACCAGAGTCTTTAGCAAACACACCATGCGCGCTGACGTACAAGTTGACAAAAACTACTTTCCTAAATTGGTTAGATAACATACTTACACATTCTTTGTATTTGCCTTTTTTGCGAGCTATATTAGTTTGCAAGTTAGATTCAAATCCAACTGTCAATTCAAGAATGTACAAATTTTTATTTGCTGCTAGTAGATCAGGACGATAGTCATATCGCCAGTTAATACAGAGGGGCTTACAAAACCAGCTAAATCAGTGTAAAGAGAGTAACCATTAACACCTTGTAAAATACATTCCGGCAGTAGACAAAAAGTGCATTCAGGGCTGGAAGACAATCCCCACTTTGTGACGTTTTTACATGTGGGTAGAGTGTTGTTCATATAGCGTATAGTGAAGTTAAAGAGGCTTTTTCTTTTTGGCAGATTAGATTGAGCTGAAGACCAAATGGAGTTTATCTTTGACAGTTTGAGTTGGAGTTTATCTTTGAGTTTTCGATGACACTAAGGAAGAAGAACCTTGAGAAACGAGACAATTTAGTTGCTTATCTTCTTGATCACTGTGGAATTAAATCCTTGATGACGTCCTTAGTTGAATTATATGCGTCATATTGGAGGTTTGTGAAGCAGCTTGTTGATTTCCAAAGATCTCTTACTGACTTATTGGCTGACATTTTTAGCGCTTTACGTAGAGCTGTCAGCTGGGGGGGGGGGGGGGGGGGGGGGGACAGAATTTTAAACCAAATTTGTTACATGGAAGAAAAACGTTGCTGAGTGTTCCAGATATATTAGGTACATCTAGCCATATACGAATATATTGAAGAACCACTGAGTCAAGGTTTTCAACGATCCATGTTCGAGACAGATCAGTGACGGTGAAATGCCAAGATATTTTAGAGAGCACATAGCGATTATATAGAAGTATTTTATTCTTGGGATGAAGTGCATGGCTTGAGATCAATTTCAGTCATCAGGTCATCAATAAGAGTAGTTAACTCGGACTTGTGCATTTGGGTTAGACATATCAAAATCAAAATATCGTCCTAGGTATTTAAAAGATTCTCCAATTATACTGCTATATTTGTAAATCATTATATACCAGTTTGCTGTGAAATAAAGGATAACAATAACAATGTCTTTTTTTCATCTATAAAAAGTACATATCGTATACGTATGTCCGAAAGTCTCTTTTATAGTCACAAACTTCATTTCTAAAATTGTCTTGGAATATTGGTTAATATAAATGTACAATGATATAGAAGAAATAAGCAAGTTAAAAACACAGCTACAAAAACTTCACAAAAATTGAGCCCAAGGTGGGAGTATAAACAATGTAACTTCCAAATCACTCTCTTGAGCAAACAAACTTGGTAGGGCATTGATATTGCATATTTAATGAGATGATGAACAGGCTTTTCACCTGTTCGACATTTTACCCGTCTAGGCACGAATCTGTTTTTGAAAAGATACACAAAAACGTCACGCGTTTCTTGAGCTCTAAGGTATGTCTTTTTTCTATTTTTGATGAAGCATCGTATCAGTTTCAGGTTAACAAAACAAATGTTTTCGCCGCGCAGCCACCTGTCGCTGTAGGTGAGGTTATCATGAAGCACATATGTGCTTTTGGTTCCTCGGTGCTTCAGTCTGCGCTCTGCTCGTTGCTGCTATCCGTTCGTTGTGACAGAAAATGGCGCCAAAACGTACTATACTGTCTTATTCTACAACCTACAATTTTAATATTTGTGGCGATTTGTAGACGATTTAATTAATTAACCGCCCTTCACTGAATTCGAGCCCGTCGAACGAAATGTTGTCTGAGACGAGTTTTTCATCTTCTAATATCTGAATTATAAATTAAGATAAAAAATGCTGCTGAAGTAGACATTTCGACATATCGATTTTGAAAAAGCCGTTATAGTATTTTGAACAGTCAATATACAAAGTAACTTCAGAGAGCTTTCAGTGTAGATTTTCTGCTTAACAGGTTTTCAGTGTCCAGTCAAAAGGCTACCGCATTTTTCATTTGGTGTCTTTGGAATAATAATAATAATAAAAAACTAACACATTGAATTTACATAAGCTATCTGACAAAAAATATAGTTGATTTAATCATGTACTATAAAGCTATAAGGGATTTTGTGCGCCGTGTTGTCGTCAGCAACGATAGTTTCTGATCTAATGTAATTTTAATATTATTTTTTTAGACTTTAAAACTCTTAAATTCACTGACGTCAAACTCTTCCGTTCAGCTGACAGCTGGAACACTTAAGATGGCCCCCGCTAGTAATATATCTACTTCAACCAATCACAGTAATGCAAAGCCGGAAATGGAAGAGATTATCTTGACCTCATTAATCTTTTTTGAATCTTTCGCGGTTTGGGCGGCAAATCTGCTTACCATCATCACTTTCACGATGAACCGACATCTTTTACGACGTAATATGTACTGCCTCATTAATTTAGCGGTAGCCGACATGACTGTCGGTCTAGGCACGCTAATTTCAAACTGTGTTATTTTGAACGTATATGGGATCAAAGCTTTGATCGACAAGGACTTCTTGTATAATAACAATACATCCGTGACAATCCAGTCCTCGGTGTATAACTTCACCATTAACACCACCATGTGGTCACTAATTGTTGTGGCATTAGAGCGCATGCATGCTACGTTGTACCCATTACGACATCGAACATTGGAAACCTCTGTGTACGTGATCTTCATAAGTCTCCCATGGCTGTGCAGTAGTATGATATGCATCATTGGGTTTGCATTAAAGGTCTATGATAAAAGGAATTACCTAGGAGGCCCTTGGATGGGAACTATTACGTCAATCCTATGTATCATCTATATTGTTATTTACCTCAAAGTCAAATCACGTAAATTGTCCAACCGTTTTAATGTTCCGTTGTTATCTCATCAAGAGAAGAGACTGGTAACTACCGTCTTTTTGGTGAGTGTAGCATCAGTGTGCACGTGGATGCCAATGGCAGTGGTCTTCTTCATCCGGGATATCAACGTATTTCCAGTGCCCTATCAAGCTCACCTAGCATCTGTAATACTTATTATTATGAACTCTCTTGTTAATCCTGTAATTTATGTTTTTCGTATGAGGGATTTTAAGGAAGCCTTGACTACATTGGTCTGCCGATGTTCGCAAGCTAGAAGAATGGACATTGACGTCGCCCAATCGGCTAGAAGAACATTTTGGTATATAACTGAAACAGTGTAAAGGATCTTATAGGGAGTAAACAAAAAACACAAAAAACAGCTAGAACCATTTCTTAAATGCTTCTCCAAAAGCTCGAAGGAAAAATCCCACTGCAATAATTCTATAGAATTGCGTTTGAACATCCGCCATCTGTTGCGTAGAAACAACTCCAAACGACCCAAGAGTGGTTTGATTGCTTTCACCACATCCGGAGAATTTATCCACGGTTAAGTAGAGTAAATATGTATAACAACAGATGATTTCATTAAGAAACGCTGCTAAAAGAATCCTTTAAAAGTATAAACACTTTGGTTAAGAAATTTCAAGTTCTTTCTATTGGACGTGGTGAATTTCGTCGAAGTTTACTTCACGGAAAATGCGAAAACGGTTTATACCTAAATCATAACCAGTTGCGACTATGGATAGCGGCGCATGCTCAAACGGAATTCTACAGAATTCTTGCATGGGGGTTCTTCCTTCGAGTTTTAGGGAGAAGGATTAAAAAATTCCTCTGTTCGCAGGGTGTTGCCCTTCTTACCCAATAAAGTATCGTATAGGATTTGAAGGACGTAGTGTTACAAATAGTTCCCCCATACAATCAAATCATTAAAGTTGTCAAGCTGAAAAAGACATTTAGGTGCAGTAAATGTCCCGTGTCTCGTTGAATATTCGTTTTTCGAGTGAAATAAGCAAGGGTGGCCAAGCGGTGAGAGCGCCGGTCTGTCACCTCTGGTGCCGAGTTCGATTCCCGGACGGGGCATCACATGTGGCTTGAGTTTCATGTTTGTTCTCTCCCGTGCTTCGAGGGTTTTTCTCCGGGTACTCCGGTTTTTCCTCCCTCAGTAAAAACGAACTAGTTTCGATTCCCAGGTTCGATTCCCGCTCTGGCCACTAGCTGAGACTGAATTTGTTCCGATTTCGATTAGTTCAAATTCAGTTTCTCGGCCATGCTTGTAATATAGCCAACTGGTTTGCCTCCTTGCCAGTTGGGATTCTTAATCCATTTATGTTTGATATATATGATTTAGTTAGGATTTGTAAATTGAGCTGAAAAGCCCTGTTGAGGGAGTCTCAATCATGTATGTATTGTATTGTATCTAAGCTGTGCTCCTTGATCAGAAATGGTTCGTATGGTGGCTGCTACGTGTGTGTATGTAAATTTGTATGTAAATATGTAAATGTGCAACTGTCTCGTAATAAAAGCGCCCTTGTGTACCTTCGACTCGCTCACGTTGAGCTGCGCTCTTCGTAATTCAGCACCTAGGTACAAAGAATTAAGGGTGATGAGCTACCCCAAATTTATTTAGCTACCCCAAATTTAATTAAAATATGGTTTGTCGGTTGTCAGTTCATTCCATTGCACGTGGAATTCACAGATTCAAAGCCCATGAAAGCAGAAACGCGAAGCAAGCTCTTTCGGAGTAAGCTAGAATGTTAGTCTAAATTAAATGTCTAAATCGGTGCCCGGTTGGCTCAGTTGGTTGAGTGCCTTTCTTCAGTGCGGTTTGATTCCCCGGCCGAACCAATACTCGGAGTCTTAAAATGATTGAGGAGAATGTGCTGCTTTTGTAATTACATTTGCAAATAGTTAGACCTTCACATCCTCTCAGATAAGGACGTTAAACCGTAGGCTTCGTCTCTTCAAAACCGCTACATATATCCTTGCATTGGAGGGACGTTAAGGAACCCACACCTGTCCAATATTCGAGGAGTGTAGGCCATGAAGTTGCCGGTGTGTGTGGTCTGTCCTACAACTCTACAAGTTTAAGTGATCCTGCTTTCATAGGAAGGAAAAGCTAAATAAACTAAATTAAATATATATGAAATAATTGAAATTGGATGACAGGGAGTTATTTCAGATTCAATATCTTCGTTTCTACTGGCTAAGTCATTCCTCCTTAGTCATTTCATCCACCCCTTTATTCACTCATGATTCCTCCGTTCGGACATTTGTCTATTACTGACTTGAAACCTATTATATACCTATCAAAAAAGCTTATATCAGCCATCGACCGATCCATTCTAAATTGACAGTTCATTAAATTTTTCATCGGAAATCGACAATTGCCGACTGCTCTTGGTGCCGCGAAGTCAATATTGTGGCTTCCAGATACTAATGGTTCTTATCACTCGCTGCTTCGTAGAATGTATTAGGGTTGTGCCACACAATTTGTTTGAAAAACAAATTCTCTTGATCGTTTTTCCATCGCTTTTTACCTAATTTGTAAACACACAGTTTTGATGCACGACAATATTACCAAAAAGATTTAAGGTCCGTACGTACATGCCAAAGTATTTTGCTCCTGGAGCATGTTCCAAGGTCATTCACTACACACAATTACCTCACGGATATTCACCATTTTAATATAATGGACCATTTCCCGGGATAAAAATGATCTACTTCCGAAGAAGGATTATAACAACTGGAACATGCCCTGGCCCGAGAACAATACCCCAACTGGAGATTGATTTTACGTACAAAATCATAGTATCAGCCATCGACCAATCTATTTCTAAATTGACAGTTCATAATTTTTTTCATTAAAGATTGACAATTGCTGACTGTTTACGGTGCGACAGATTCAATATCGTGCTTAAATGTACAAATGGTTCTTATCATTCGCTGCTTCGTAGAAAAATAACAAAAAAATAACATTGCAAATCCTCCTCTTTCTTCATGATTTTTCATCGCTTTTTCCCTCATTCGGAAAACTCATGCTCGACAAACGACGACATATTTAAGACCTGTACACACGGTTTTTGCTCCTAGGGCATGTTCCAGGGTCATTATTGATGACAATAAATAAATAAATAAATAAATAAATAAATAAATAAATAAATAAATAAATAAATAAATAAATAAATAAATAAATAAATAAATAAATAAATAAATAAATAAATAAATAAATAAATAAATAAATAAATAAATAAATAAATAAATAAATAAATAAATAAATGTTACATTATCACAGCTAGTATTTGAAAATACCGCTCTGAAATGTGCACATTTCGTCAGTTAACTCACAAAAAGCACATAAGATATTTTTATCATCCAACAACATTCAAAGAGAACTTCTTTAATAGTTAAAAAATTGGACTGCAAAGAAGCGCTGCTTTTTAGAATTAATGAGATGAATTTGGATCTATAAAATGACAGAACTGTAATTGATTGCTTTGTTGAACCTTCAATAGAAGCCGGTATCCCAAATTTAGAAACATGCAGGATCAATAGATAGCGATGAATCTTTATTCGACAAACCACTTAATGTTTTATGTCTAAAGATTATTAAAGTTAGCACTGAGGCAGAACTTAATAAAGGATGGACTAGATACAGTCGTTTTCAATAAACATTGTCCATCAACATACATTCTAATATCGAAAGAACTGTCATGTGACAAGAAAGAAATCGCTCTAAGGTAAAGTAATTGCAATTATTTTGTTAATAATAATGCTATAGAAGCATTATTTGTAGAAAGGAAATATTAAAAGAAAGAGCAATATTTGCAAAGATATAAAGCTGTTTTCTTGTGTTGGTCACATGTTTTTCCTTTATTTGAATATATTTTATGGACAACTTTTTGAGAATGACAGTATTTCTAAACATAACATTACCGATCTTCAATTACGTCTTTCAGTCCTCAATTACATTTTTGTTTTTTTTATTAAAATGTCGCATCGTTTCCGAGAATCTATAGGGCAATCTGTCATTTTGGTATTCAGTTTTGAAACTTCCGTATAGTTCAAGTGTTGCACCGTTTGCCACAACCACGCAGCGACATTGCAGTTCATTACAGATATCAGACCAACAACTGCAGTATTATCGACTGATATCGACATGGAATATGGTACATCGAAATGACATTACCCACATAACTAACTATTTCAAAAGGACTTCAAAAAAGGTAAGCCATCATGAAAAAGTAATTATTCAACAATGACAAATATCGAAAAGCCTTGTACAACAACTAAGCTAAACAAACGCAGCGTAATAAGTGAAAGAGGTGAAAAGACACCAACAATGAACAACGGTTTAATAGTCTTTTTAATACACTGGCTCGTTAATGGTTTTTTTTACATGAGGAAAAGATTCAGTTGAATCATCAATCTTTTGACGTGAACCTGATTCTAGTGTATAAAATTACATACCTCGATAATCTGATGAACCTGATTCTTGCCATCTATTTAATATCTATTTAATACTAGTGTATGGAATTTTAATGAACTATCTTACATTCTCAACCTGCCTCGATTAGCGCTATGCTATTAGCAGGTAAATGTGTAATTATTTATATAATATTTAATTTCTGAATAAAAATGTCAAAGTAACAGGCGAAAACGAGAGAGACTTCTTATAGAATGTTGCAATTCAGCCATCATCACCTTATCATCGTGTGCTGAATTCTCTTAATACTTGGCGGGAGCAAATCTTTTGTTTCATGGATAATGGGCTCCATTGTTCCTTGAAGATATGCTAATGTTGTGATATAGTTCTTGAAGTCACTGGCCCATTATTCAATATCACATGATAGCAGGCTATTATCGATAAAAGCATATTGGTTATATTGTCCTTTTAGAGAGTGTTAGTGTTATTTCTTTACTTTTGTAAATTCTCTTTCATTTAGAATGAATTCGCAATGTTCAACGAGTTTCCCTTCCCAAACCCAAGACACAGCACAAGACGTTGCGTGGGTGGTGGCATCATTCATTCAAAACTTTGTCGTTTTCGTCGCCAACCTTCTCACCATACTTACCTTCACGGTTAATGGACATTTACGTAAGAGAAGTGTCTACTGCGTCATTAACCTAGCAGTAGCAGATATGCTGGTAGGGCTAAGTCACCTTGTACTCCAAATTGCTATTCTGGTTCAATATGGCACCCAGCCTTTAGTCAATAAAAGCTTTTCTTATTATACAACTTCGATGGCTAAAGTCCAAATTGGTGTCCAGACCTTCACGGCCAATGCTTCAATACTAGCACTAACACTTGTGGCACTAGAGCGCATGTGCGTCTGTGTGTGGCCATTACGCCATCGTTGTGCAAGTCCCTGGCTGTTCGCGGTAGCTATCTCAAGCACGTGGATTTTAACTCTGTTGGTGACAGTTTCCAATGGAATTATCAATGCCACAATTAAAAATGCAGGTAGAATAAATTTCTACATTGCAGGAGTGTGGTCGTGTCTGATCCTGTTGGTAATATGCACATCATATATGGCAATTTATATTCAGTTCAAAGTACAACAAACGCAGCAACAGCAGGTGGACATTCAACCAAACCTTCAACGCGAAAGGAAACTGGTGATGACTCTGTTTATCGTGACCGTGGTATCCCTGATGGCCTGGATTCCATTGACAGTAGTTCTCCTTCTGCGCGTTGCTAATATTGCGCAGATTCCCACTGAGGTTCATTTGGTGTGCGTTTTTCTTTTGGTTACCAATTCCTTGGTAAATCCTTTCATTTACGTGTTACGAATAGACGATTTCAGAAAAGCTTTCTTCCGAGCGCTTCGATGTTCGCGTGGAAGGCCAGTACAAGTTTTTCCCTTGCAAGAACAACTAGAGCGAAACGCCCAAAGTGATTAGACTGAGTACCTGCTCAAACCAGGTAGATAAAAACTAGTGATACTTACTTTGTGTCAGTTGTTCCTAACGTTTACTTAACATACTTAACATTCCATATTTAGTAATTAGACTTTGTATGGCGTTGAAAAAAAAACTTTTTCTTCTCCTCGAAGTGTTTCAGTTTACTTGTCAAGAAGCTCCGTCACCAAACAAACAAACAAAAAATCAAACAAACAAACAAACAAACAAACAAACCAACAAACACTGAAACAGCTTTTCATGTAAATAAATATTGTAAATGACCATCAAGTGTCGTATCGATGAAGAAATATTTCTTCTTCTCTTGAATGTATTTCAGTCTACTAGTTTCCAAGAAGCCAACTGACAAATACCAAAACGCTGGAAGATAGCTTTCCGTGTAAATAGTTTATACTTAATATCGATTGAGTGTCGTAATGATGAAGAAAACGTTTCATTCACTCTTTCATGTTTTAGTCTAGAATTACAGGAAGCTTACCAAACAAGCATGTACAAATAAAAGAAAGGTTACTAAGCAGCTTTTCATGTAGAAAATATTATATTCTAAATGACCATTGTAATAATGGTTCAAGTTCCACGAAGATAAACTTTCATGAGAGCTATCACGGAGAAAACAAAACCAAAACCGCCACTTAGAATCCCCACGCACACAATAACCATATTTACAGCGTACTTTGCTGTACTGATGGTGTTCAAATTAAGGATAACGTCAAATAATGGAGGGAAGATAAAGGTCAGGCAAACACCAGACACACTTCCAACAACAGCCATCAACAGGGAGAATTCTGGAATCAAAACACCAATGGCAGTAACCACCCCAACAAACACCACACGTAAAGTGTAAACACGAGTTTTCTCGTAGCTCTCTAGCGGACCGCTGACCTCGTCTGGAAAACAACGCGGGAGCCAAGGCATTTTAAGTTTATTTAAGACATTGAAAAGTGTAAAGGCGGGAAGGGCGAAGGAAAACAATCCATTAAACCCAAGTAGCGCGTTGGTAGAATTTTCCATAAATCCAGGAGGAAGATTTTCAGAGATTTCTTGTTTAGTGTTTTCTTTGAAAGTGAGAACAGCGACGAAACCATAAACAACTTTTGTAATGACAGAAATTGAAAAGGAATAGTTCATAACGGAGTCAAAATTGTCCGGCGCAGCCATATCTTCCTCAATTCCTGGAAGGTAGGGATGGCAGACAAAACTGAACAAGATAATACTCCAGGCAACAGGAAATCCTCCAAATGTGGTCAGCGGCAAACTTGAGTCCCAAGAATGCCTCTGCGTCAATCCATAACCGATTATAGTTGTGAAAACAACAATAAGGGCGAACACACTAAACAAACTCAGCCACGAGATACGTGATAACTGGTTTATGAATACAGATGGCAATACCAACAACCCAGAAAGAAGCATCCAAGCAGTGAGTGAAATGGGCCTTTTTTCAAAAACGTCATTAAAGAAATCCGCTACCAGCATCAGGTAGAGAGCACAGGCACACGTCAAATGCAAAACTTGAGCACTACTGACCAACAAGGCGCCATTTTGGCTCCAGCATGATTGCCCTGAAAGAAAAAAATCAGTAAACACTTTAATCCACACTTTAATCCCCCAAGACCTTAGACAAGTTTACTTATAGATTAGCATTGATAAAATTAAGGAAGATTTGGTGAATCAACATTGATATGATATGACATGACTGAATTATTAATGACTAACGAGTTTGACTGAAGGAAACATTGGTAGAGTAATAAGAAACACATCAAACTGAATCGAAGTCGAATTATCCTCATTAATGTTCCTAAAAGGAAGACCGAACCATAAAAAGCGATTGTTGTTGTTTTCTAAATTGATATGGCTTTCCGGTTTTCTTTCAGAATTAGTTAGAAAAAATACTTGAAGTTTTTGATGACGAATCTCTAAATACATGGGTAGGTATCTCATAGGAAATCCTTCTTTCATAAGAGCTTGAATGAGGTCAGACTGGAAACATATAAGAAAGAACAAAGCCATGTTTAATTTAACTGAAGTATTTTTAATTTAAGAGGCCTCATCAAAATTCCGCTACAGATACAAGATCCAATGAAACTTTAAATTCAACAACAACAACAACAACAACAACAACAACAACAACAACAACAACAACAACAACAAAATTAATCCCATATATTCAGAGAGAAAAACTTTAGGATTAGGTGCTTTGTTTTATAGTTAAAAAAAGTAGTTAGCTGGTGGTATGACCTACCTAATTCTGCATAACTTTTACGAAGTCTTCGTCCTCTTTTCCCATCCTGTTCCACTTTTTTCTCATACAAACACTCAATAATAAGCTTTCCAGCGTAGTTGGTCATCAATCCGATAATTACTATGGCAGCTAATGCCAAGTAGCCACCTTGGCTAACAGCATAGGGTATCCCCAATGTTCCAGTTCCTTTTAAAAAACATATTTGTATATCAATCAGTGTTTGTCACTTGAATTATATTAAGAAGTATCTATTAATGAGTTTCGATCATTCCTTTGGGAATCAAAAGATGCAGGTAGGTTATGCTAGATCACAAACAAACAATGGGGACTAATTAGATAAGAAATCTTGTAGAGTGATTTTCACCGGACTGTGAAATAGTTACTAAGCTAATAGACACTAATAGACTCTGCACCCATTGTTTTCTTTTGTTGCAATACAACTATTAGACACTATTAAACACTGACTATTAGTAATTGTTTCACAGTCCGATGAAAATCACTCTAATGAAGTTCATCCATCTTGGTTGCATTCATGTAACTTGTAATCTGTAAATATTAGTAGAAACAACTGATATCTTTTGTTTTGAGCTGGAATGTTTGACACTTCAAAACTATTCGATTTCAAAAAGTCAAGATGGGGAAAATGGCGATAACAATAAAAACAAAACATTAAATATCTACTAGACTATATTGAAAACCACAGAACGATGAAACAATAAATAAAATATTTCTTATCGACTGTCAACACCTACGCTTTGCATCAAAGATGGGTCTTTTTTGTGTCGGTGTGTGCGAGAAAGATAGCGCAAAGCCTTGACATCCATGACATTACATGCAAACACGGTGGTGAATCTTTAACGTGAACAAGTTTGTATACCGGCAAACAAACTGAGTAGAAGTAGCATGTTTGTTTTACTTCTGTTTTAAGTATAGGAGGGTAAGACGGACCATATTGTGAGTGTGTCAATTTGCAATGCTGTGATGCCTATTAAAATATATTAAAATATTATTGCCTATTAAAATATATGAAATTCCTGCCGAAATCGTGTAGTGTCGTGACCATGCCTTTTGTCACATTCATTTATTCGAAAACATGCGTTGGCAGTTGGTTTAATAAAGTAAAACAAATTAGTTTTTATTTCAGCTAATGAAAATTATGCAATACTAAAAACAGCGATTCAGCATGACAAACTGTAGTAAATTATAGTAAAAATCGGTTATTTGTATTTACTAGGAACTACTCCAGTACTTTGGAACTCTATAAAACACTCAAAGAAAATGAATCCTCTTGAGCCTTGCTACGCTGAATTGTGATTGATTAATTTTTCTGAAAAGAAATGATGCACATCACTCAAAGGAAGAGACTTTACAAGGAATTATTCACGTATTCGTACTATTCGTATTTCAAATCACTAAAAATGTGATACAAATTCATTTCGGATGAAAAGAATAATTTGTTCTTTAAAAATAATAATTTGTTCTTTAGGAGAAACCCTGCCGGGCGCATGCTGAGATGGTACATTGATCTTTAAGCAAGCAAGTAAATGTTTTGGCCTTCGCCTGCAATAATCCCTGAACTGTTCTAGTTAAGGTTACTGAACAGTTTCATTGGTGCATTTCCAGTTGCAAATCTAGCCGCTTTCACTGGCGCGCAACATAAAAGAAATATATAAACCTTTATTCTATACATACTGAGACATACTCACTGAAAAGCTGTTGAGTAAATTTTCAATCGTTCACTGGTCTCAGCCAATCAGAGAGGTGAACGACGTTTTTTCACCGTGAAAAAACGTCGTTCGCGGTTTTGATTGGATGAAAGATGTTTTATCACTGCATTTGATGGGTTTTCCGGTCCCGTTTTCTTGTCTTTGTAGCACTCAAACTGGCTCCTTTCAGTACTTTTTATCGAAGGATTTTCAGCCTTGGTAGTTCAATTTTAATCTTTATTGAGTAAAAGGTCTAGAAGATAAGCTTATTCACCGCAAAAGTCATCGATGTCATGCAAAAGAAGAGCTTTATAGGGAAAAAAAGATTTTCAAAACAACGCTCGGTGCTGCAAAAAGCAAAGGATGATTGACGGCCGACAGTTTCGGAGACAATGAGTGGAAATTTATTCCAACTGAGATCTTTCAGACAAAAGATAAAAAACACTGATACATCGAGTTCAAGATAATCTATTTCAAGTTTTGAGGGACATTTGAAATGCCAGTATGTTTAACGGACGTAAATTTGACTGAAATTTGTCTTTGACTGAACTCATATTCTTTACAGTGTCTCTGCTCGTCTTGTAAACAAACGTCTTTCAGTCTAAGTTGCATAGAAAAGAATGAAAATTTTAAACTGATTCACTTAATTAGAGACAAATAAATATTTTGTTTTGATTTGACGCTGTTGGTGATTTGAATTTATCTTGTAGAGTTTGCTCTTTGAAATGACAAAAATGACATTTTGAAAGCAAAATGACAAAAATCTATAGAAATAACGATATGTATATATAACTGAAATAGAAAACACCATGGAAAGTGCTTTGTATACAGTTTTTATTCACTCGTTCAGTTTGTATCATAAAACTCACTCGCTCGTTCCTCGTGAATAAAAACCGTACGCGCACACTTTCCATGAATTATTCTCTATATATATCATTTTAAAGCTGAAACGGAAAATAACTCTGAAATGTTTTGAACTTCTAAAATGTAAACAATAACGAGGTGCGACCTGATAAGTGACAAAAAGTGGTGTTCATAAATCCAGTAACTCGCTTGTAATTCGCATGTAAGAACTAATTGCTGTAGCTAGAACTGTGAAATTTCACCCAATGATACTTACAGTCTGTTAAAACCTCTTCTTGGAAAAAAGTGTCGGGCTTTTTCTTAATTATTTTTCGCTCTCGAGATATATACCTAATGCTTTTTTCACTAACGGAAATGACGTCATAAAACTTTAAATTATCATAACGTTTTATTGAAAGCCTATCAAGCAAATCTCTGACATCTTTTTGAAAGCCGAGCACCTCCTGAGTGTCCAAAGATATTGATTTGTTTTTACAGTCAGAATCTATTTAGAGTTATCAGCATTTTTGAACACCACTCAAATTTCACTTAATTAATAAATCAAAACTCGCCCTTTTTTATTTTGAAAATATTTCTATTATATTTTTGTTCTATAACCTTAAAAATGATACATATATAGATTTATTTTTGTATAAAGATGTTTATGAACGTTTATACAAAAATGGGGCTGTGGTTAGCGTTCTTTGCAACGCACACTCAAAACTGTTCAGAAAGCTTAACAAAAGCGGCGTTTCATAAAAAGAAAACTAAAGGGTGGAATCTGTTATTTTAAACGACTGATATACTGACTTTGCAACATTACACTATATGTATCTTTGGATTTACTGATTGTATTTTTTGAAAATATAAAGCAGCAAACCGCCGAAAGTCAGCTACACTGGAAGCCTGACCTGTGTAGTGGGATTCGTTGGGAAGCAAATATTCTTACCTAGAATTAGATTTGAAATGTTCCATGCAGCTTGTAAACTAGACGTCTTATGCTTCTCGTCAACTTTGTCTGTATCGATTTCTTCTTCTTCGCAACTCTTGTCATCGTCTCCTTTGGGATTTTTTTCTTCTCCCAGACTGTAAGCTTTTCCTCCAAATTCATAGTCTTCGTCTGTAAACTCTTCGTTGATTTCCTCCTTTGGTACATTGACATATTCATCTTTGTTAAATCGTTTTAAACTAGAAACATCACTTGATTTGGCTGTAAGCTTTTGGAGAACATTGCGGAGTTTTTCCATTTAAACTAAGCCTAAGAGGCTTAAAGGCGGATTTTTTATTACCCGTTTCACACTAATGTTTGATTCGACTATGTGCTAGCATGCAGTGCTGCTGGTAATTTTTTTCAATCAAGCTGAGATAACCAGGTTCTGAAAACATCAATTATGGAAGTAATTTCGGTCGATCACATTGTGAAGTTAAATAATGAATATTTGAAAAGTGGAAAGGTGGAACATTATCATGAATACTTGATGGGAGGGTAGATAAAGTTATCTGTTGAAAACCTGTTTTCAATATCAATATATTTCCTACTAGTTTCCCATCAATCATAATGTTGAACGTAATATTTCTTAAACGAGAGCGAGTCGGTTGGAAATAAATTCCAAACATCGAGAAATTGAGACACGAAGCCGTTGCAAGGTATTTGGAGCCTCTGATCCAACACGAATCTCGATCTTAAGAAATGGTTTCGCAATCGTTCCTAATCATCTCTTCAGAATACTTCATGATCAATAATTGACGTATAACGAATGAGCGGCCTGATTATTTCAAACTTTTAAAATAGAGTGAAAATTCCATCAGGAGCAACGAAATGGCTCGTAGCACAATGGTAAGATTGGAAACTAAGGTAGTGGTCCGGGGTTTGATTTTCAATTAAAAAGTGGGGGGTCACCGTATTCGTTTCCGAGATATTGAGCCGTAAAGTTTGAAAATTTGGCCGTCATCTTGAATACCGAGAGGAGACTGGGTCCAGTAGAATCTTTCCCATCCTTTTTTCTGTTGTTTTGGAACCTGAACGATTTTTTTTCTCGGTAAAATTCCTTTTTAATTTTTTTCATTTTTAAAAAGTAATTTCCATTTAAAAAAATCGAAATTACCGAAAAAAATCTTTTTGGCCGCCATCTTAGATTTATTGAGGTAGCCCGCGCTAGCGTGCGCAGTAGAAGTGGGAACAATGCCTGCGAACGTCCTTAAGAGATTTGTTCTTTATTTGCTTGTGTTAAGGATTAGAGCAAAATGTAAAATCAAAGTCACTGGCAATTTTTGCCGTCTGTCGTTACCGGTTTGTCGTATACGTCAATCTTAAGGTACTCTAACTTCCCCAGACCTGCAAGCGCATTTCACTTTCATGACACATATGCCAATGAGCATCCAAGATTTAGGTCACGTGTATAAAACTTGAAAGAAACAACATTAATTCTGAAGGTGGGCAGGGCTTGAACACTAGGAGCCGTGAGAGCAACACGTCAAGTGTCACTACTTGGAAATCGTTTCCAAAATACCGCGATCAATACGCCAATTATCTCTAAATGTACTTGGAAGCAATTTCTAGAGTAAGTTTGTTTGTTTACTAATTTTTTAAAGTGGAATGAATTGGACGAATTACTGAGGAATGACCGGGAAATTTATCATGTTTTGCCATCCGCAGACTCCCTTCATTCTGGTCTACAAACTTTATATTGAAATCAGTAATGCCGTATTTCTATTGTTTATTAAATGGATCTGATCAAATCGTTCCAGTTTTATCGTATTTTCTGAGTCTTTGTGTACACTTGATTAAAGTTATTGTGAAATAATCGCTGTCTGTAGCCCTTCTAAATCAAGAGATCTAAGAAAAACTGATTTCAGCGATCATTTTATACCGTTGATGTTGAAAACACAAATCAAGCTGAAATAAACACTAGACACAAATGGGATATTTGTCGTAAAAAACTTAATGTTAAAGGGGGGGGAACTTAATGTTAAAGGGGGGGGGACTAGCATCGAAATTGTTCAACATTCATGTGATCAATTAAGCTGATCAAACGTCCTTGAAAGTACACTGGAAGGCTCTCAAGGAGTTGTTCAAAAACTGGTTAGTATGTTTTCTGAAAATGTTCATGGCGGGAAGTATTAGATTTTTTCTTTGTCTTGTTATGCGTGTAAATGTATTGTAATTTTATTTTTCTCTATATCAGGATTCGATTTAAACCAGCCTTAGGCTGAATTAGACAACCTGTATAAATATTGTTTAAAATAAAATAATAAGTATAATAAAGAAAATGAATCTTTGAAGTTTCCACCAAGTTTCCTAAGTTTCCACCAATAATTTTGCGTGAAAAAAGTACGAGATTCCAGTAAACATGGCTAATTATTCAACAATCGACGAAGTCCAGAGTACTCTTATTAGATCCAATTCCAACACTACCATGTTGGTAATAACATCCATTACTAAGTTTACCTTATACATGAATTCAACGCCAACATTATAACTCGAAAGTGCGGAGTTCCGTGGTCCTTCTCACAACTTTCTACTGACTTTAACGCGTGATATTTTCCCATCTGGAGTGCCTTCGATCTGAATATAGTTATCCACAGCGCACTAGCAGTAGGTAGACTGCGCATGGGGGGGGGGGGGGGGGGGGGGTACTACCACCCCAACTTGGGTAAGGGTGTGCCGTCAGGACCTCAAAATCCTGACCCTATCCCAGACCTAAAATTTCGATTTTTCATACCCTACCCCAGACTAACCTAAGAATTGTACATCCTATCCCAGACTAAACCCCAACATGTATACCCTATACCATTCTTCATTATTCTATGATTGAAATCAATATTTACTAACTTTTGAATGGAATTTACATTGTTTCTGTGTCGACAGAAAGCGTAGCTTATTCCAGACTAAAACCGACCAAAACCTACCCCTATCCCAGACTAAAACGACCAAATTGTAACCCTATCCCAGACAAAAACCATACCCTATCCCAGACAAAATGTCAAAAAAGGATACCCTACCCCAGACCTAAAAGCCGAAAAACGATACCCTATAGCGCGGAACATACCCGTATAGCAAATATAGGGGAGTACCCCCCTCTCCTCCCCCAACCCCCGGGTCTTCATCCTCACTATAGCTTTGCTTTTTCCACTCGTTCTCTCTTTGAAATTTCATACTTGTTTTGTTCCATTATTTATGTATTCGTTTTGAGGGTTGCTGGAAACTGTACTGAATCAAAGTTTTCCACCTGTATTTATTATGTGTGCATGGCATTATGTTGAAAAGAGAAATCGACGTAATGTTTTTCAATATTTTCAAAGCCATGGTTGAAAATGTGGCCAGTATGATTTATTTCGGGAGCACTACATCATTAAAATTGATAAATTTATATTGTTACGGTGAAACCTAAGATATTTAGCTAGTTTGATAGTTAGTGACGTCACAATCGATAATTGCCATTTACGCACGTTTTCCTCGCCGAAGTAACATCTCACAAGAGCCATCGGGTAAATATCGATGTTATCGTTGATTCACAATGTATTTCTATTGTAACATACAACTTATAATGTATAACATCATGTACTAGGTTTCGAAAGACTAACGGACTGACAGATTAACGAACTAGTGAACCGACTGATGACAGACCAATAAAGTCCTTTGAAAACGTTGGCTAGCTTGTTTGATCGGTCGAGGAAACATTCGAAACCCGTTCTCATATGATGGCCGAAGAAGCCAAGACTGTTCGTCGAACTGCCCAATGCAGATTCACAAGGAAGAGAAATGAATTGCTAAAGTCAATAGCTAACAAAAGCACTAGAGAACTTGTGGAAGCGAATTACGCACAATAGACCATTTCCGAGATACGTAGACCACTGACAAAAGTATCGCGGGCACGACTTGAAAACGAGGTATTTTCGGGCACATTTGTTTCTGACAAAGTTTCTGACAGAAACTTTAGAAGTAAGGCTGAAATAACACCTTTTTGTGACTCTCATTTAAACTGTAAGACAAAACTAAAGGATTCTAGCTTTGCAATGATTCTGATCTAACTATCTGGACTTTCGTTTCTGGCCTTTGAAGCTAAAGAACAGAGTTCTGAGGGGCGATATCAGCTGAGCCGTTTCGGCTCTGTGAAAGGGCTAGCAGCTGACTACAAAAAAGGCTTTTTATAAGGTATTTTCTTTCATTCTTTATCATGTCTCGTATCTGGAAGTCTACATCAATATTTGATAATATTTGAAGTTAATAGAGCTGATTTTAGAAGACGTTTTATTGTTAACGATCAACGAGCGATTGGATGTTTCACTAAAATAGCTGTAAGTTGAGAATTTTATGACTTTATTGTACAAAAACATTAATACTCTAATTAACAAAATGATCAATAAATTATTTCTATTGAATCTTGAATGTTTTTATGAGTTATTCTTCAATTGAAGCGTTTATTTTCTCCTTTTATCAATGCTCTGTTGTGGGGATTTCTCGGGGATCTTTGACTCAGTGATTGATTTTAATGTCAGAAAGTCGCCAAAAACAGTATATACTTTATATCAGCAGGATTCTATATGGATTCAGTTGTCGATATGTAATGATAAAAGTGATGATTTTTCCATGAGGTCTTAAAATCTGATTGTTTTTGAATCGTCTGTTCAGAAAAATCGTTCTGCTATTTTGTAGACATTGCCCGAAAATGCCTCGTTTTCAAGTCCGTCCGCGATCTTCTTGAAAGCGGTCTCCGCATCTCGGAAATGGTCTATTCTTGGACGCGTGGGGACTCCTGGAAAGCAAACACGATCTTTACGCGATGTACTTGACAGATCATCAAGTAGAAGATGCCGATACATGGATAACAAAGTTTCAAGACTTATTTGCTGAAGCCACCGCCATGAAGATAAGTTATATAAATAATTTGTCACAAGCAGAACAGAGCGCGCGCACGGAGGCAGAGCGCCAACAGACGGCAAACAAAGAGCGCGAGCAAACGCAAAGAATGATTGATCAAGCAGCTACAAGAAGAGACACTGCGCGAGCTGTTTTCGAAACCTCGTATCAAGGCGCTACGCATGTGTTAAATTCACACGAGATTGCGGCCGCTACGATCAAGAATTTACAAAGACAACTCGAAGGAGCCTTTGCGGAATGCAAACAAGCTAACAGCACGCTTCTTGATTTATTAACAAGAGAAGCAGCCTCATCGGAAATGAAATGGCTCCCAGCTATTCAGGCTTGCTACAACGAGATAGTTGAAAAACTAGAAGCGCGACTCGACACGGATGAAAAACTCGTAAACGAATCGAAGCAACATCTTAAGCACATTGAGAAATCGACCAATCTGCAGTTAGAAAAGATCAAAATGCCGCAATTTAACGGAGAATTGAGAGAATATCTTACCTTCAAGAGTAAGGACGTTCGCGGGAAAAAAAAATTACCATGTTTTTTCCTTCATACTTCGCATGGTGAGATAATGTCATCATAGAAGATCAAATAGCAAATAAAAGATGGGGGTCACCGTATTCGTTGAGGAGTGAGGTGACATTTAAGTGCACCCACTTTCTCGTAGAAGAACGCTTGCGCGCCAATCTATATGAGTCGAGCATAGAAGTCATTTTATTGTGGAAAAACTAAATGGATTGCTCAATGTTTATTTACACGACCACTTGATAACCCATGGAATAATAGTATGTGAAAATATTTGTAAATACTTAACAAATAACTATTGTTTTTTAATTCGAATTGGCAGTCATGAGCGACGCTTTTGCCGCGACAGCTCAAAGTTGTCACGAAAATCCGTGTTTTTAATATGATTTTACCATAATATTTTTCTCAAATTTAGAATATTAACAGCCTATGTAATTCTTTGTCAAACATTGAAATAAAAAGTGGGGGTCACCGTATTCGTTTCTGAGATATTGAGCCGTAAAGTTCAAAATCGATTCAAAAATTGGCCGCCATCTTGAATACCGAGAGGAGACTGGGCCCAGTAGAATCTTTTCCATCCTTTTTTCTGCAGTTTTTCAACCTGAACGATTTTTTTTCCTCGGTAAAATTACTTTTTTTTCCTTTTTTTTCCTTTTTTGAATACTTTCCATTAAAAAAATATCGAAAAAGTCGTTACGGAAAAAATTCTTTTATGCCGCCATCTTGGATTTATCGAGGTAGTGCGCGCTAGCGTGCGCAGTAAAAGTGCGCGTGAACAATGCCCGCGAACGTCCTTAATTACATCATGGTTAATATGTGGTATGAGTACGTCATTGCTAAAAATAATTTCACTCGTCTATAAAAATCAAGAGTTTAAGGAGTTAGCTTTCTTACAACCATGGAGGTAATAAGTAAAGATATCAAAGCCACTTTGGTTGACTATTACAATTATCAAAGTAACCTGGAATTAGTGTCAATTCAAAAGGCAGAGGAGGTTGAACCAACCACAGAAGGACTTGTCCTTTCTATGACAGTGGCAAGTATTAAAAGATAAAATCAACACTATGGATGAAGAAATTAATTAAAAAAAACAGACTTCCTGAGTATCAGCGTCAAAATGGTAATACGTGAGAAGTGTTGAATTCGATGTTGAAGAGACAATACACTGAACTTTGTCGATTACAAACAGAAAATGATATGTCATAGGTTGATAACATGACAATAATGAATGAAGATTCAATCCAACATCCATGGGAAAACCTAGTGGTAAACGAATCCTGGGATTGGTGGGGTCGGAATCAACTCTTATTTGATACCAATGAACCACACATGTTGGAAGACGAATTCGATCAGTTTAAGTACCATTGCACTGTACGACATCACTGAAGCGTGCAATGAATCAGTTGCAGATTTTATGAACACAGATGCCAACATTCCCTTGGATGATTTTATGGACAATAAAATATATGAAAAAAGAGAATGAAAATTGACACTATTTATTCACACTTATGTACAATAATAATTGTAAATAATAATAATAATAATAAAAATATTAACCTATGTTTTTTTGTTTTTGTTTTTTGCGCGCGCGTGCTGCTTTTGTACTAACATCATTGTCTTAACTTATTTTTCATCTTTTTCCTAACTTATTTTTCTTCTTCTTCTTCTTCTTCTTCTTCTTTTTCTTCTTCTTCTTCTTCTTCTTCTTCTTCTTCTTCTTCTTTCATTTTTATCTCATAGTACAGGGAAAGCTGACTGTGATGATTTTGAGGGAAACTCGTTCTACCACCACCTCGATTTGGTAACAGAGTTGTCCAGAAAACCCATTTACTCCAATGGGGTGCGGAAATGGGTGACTAACAAAGACCCACCTAAGGTTGGAGTGATATGAATCAGCTAAGATGAACATTAATATTATTACTATTTCAACAATAAAGATGAATTTGAAGATTTAAAAAACGTTTAAGAGAGAAGTCTGGGGATGAATAACTTAACTTTACCTTTCCCCCCGTCAAGTAATATTAGTCACTTTTCAGTTCCAGGCTACCTGTGGTAATTTAGGGGAGGTTCTGTGACGTCATTCTTGACCGGAAGTAAGAAATGAAGTGACCTACCCCTCCACGGGTATTTTTGTAGTATAGGTAAGATAATACGATTCCTGATTTCTAATTTTCAGAAAACAGAAATCAGAAATCGGATTTCTGATTTCTGATTTTGAGAAAACAGGAATCGAATCGTTGTCAATGGACATTCAAGTCTTTCTTTTCAAATCAAATTAATGGATAAAAAATGGGATTTCTGTTTTCTGAAAGCTGAAATCTGAAGTTGATCTCGACATAATTCTGATTTCTGATGATCTGAATCAGAAAATGAGTTGGCCGCAAAACATCTTGATTCCATGACTAGTTTTCAGTGCACGTATTTACTTTTGTATACAATACATGTATTTCTTTCTACTTACGATACAGGCAGCTCGGTAACCTTTTTGCCTTTTTGTCTATTGTACTCTAGAATACAAAACAGGGAAGCGATTTGTGGATATTTTCCTTCAGAGCGATACACATTTTCGATATCCTCAGGATTAAGAACGTGAACAACTGTATGACCAAATAAGGTTTCTTTGAATACTAGCCCAAACATCTGCTTCA
Source organism: Telmatactis stephensoni (assembly GCA_029948255.1). Taxonomy (NCBI): domain Eukaryota; kingdom Metazoa; phylum Cnidaria; class Anthozoa; order Actiniaria; family Isophelliidae; genus Telmatactis; species Telmatactis stephensoni. The sequence goes on from JALIZF010001665.1 coordinate 415,455, forward strand.
CAATTTCATGACTTTTCTCAAAGCCTTCACCAATGATGTAACGATGAATTGAACCAAAAAAAGGTAATCCTTTAGGCCCAGGAATATCCTGGAACGGTCGAACTTCAGTTCCTGTAGAACTTTCAAGGGATTGATTTTGAAGTGGAACGGTCGATTGAGTACGAAGAAGTTGAATTAATGGCAATTTTAATCGACGTGATACCAAGCACTTGTATAGGGACATGGCGGTCTCTGTGAATCAGGAATCTTCAGTTAAAGTTGGTTTCATTGGATAAAAACATCTTCACTATGCTCTCTAAAAAGAACTAATTTTGAAAATAAAAATATATGAAATGAAAAAAAAAAACCCTTGATAATGATATTGGATTTATATAGCGCACTTTATCTATATACATATTCAAAGGCGCTTTACAATGATATGAAAGAGGTGATCAGTATGAAGTAGACACTGAGGGTGGTCACTGCCAGGGTTTTATTACGTCCTCAGTGGTTCTTTTACGTCCCTCCAATGCTGGGTTAGATAGTGTGGAGAGACGGGACCTACGGTTTAACGTCCTTATCCGAGAAGACTTGAAGGTCTAACCATTTGCAGATGTAGTTACAAAGGCAGCACCTTCTCCTCAGTTATTTTAAGACCCTGAGTGTTGGTCCGACCGGGAATCGAACCCCGGTCTCCCGCACACTAGTCCGGCGCCCTACCAACTGAGCCAATCGGTTGAGATAAGTTCTAAAAACATCATTGCTGTTTTTTTCCGTTGGAGAAATTGGACTGCATGAGTTTTAAAGCGCACTCTGTTGTCGAACTTAACTTTAAAGAAATCCATCTTGTCGAAGCGTCACAGCAAAAGGGGATGGTCTTAGTGCCAAACTCAATACCGATATTTTGCATGCGAACGTCAGTGGAAGCAGGGGCTCAAATTATATTTTGCACAACCATAACGGCATTTAATTTTAGACAAATCACGATAGTTTTGATTTTCCAAGGCATGTTTCAGCGTTCATAAAGCTATCTTCATTTGAATAAAGGAGTAACAAAGTTATGGTTTAAGTGCCTATAAGCCCTAGAAAAAAATGAATATTTTTTTATAAGTTGAGTATCTTGGCGAAATATAATTAAAGCGACATCGAAGATGTAAGGGTTTTTTTTCCAGTGTATCCGTCCGTTCAAAGCTGTCGTAAGTTCAAAGCTGTTGCTCCAGACACATTCTTTAGTTGGAAGGCTGGGACGAATTTGGTTAATAATAAACTCATTTGGTTGATAATAAACTTTGACATTGTGACATAATGTAAGGCACATTGTGACGAAATGTCCGGAATCACGGCATTTAGACTCAAAGAAAGAGCTGAAAATAGCTATATCAAAGCAGGAGAATTTGTAGCAGAAGTTAAAGATAGTGTATACCAAAAACAATATACAAGGATATTAAGAGCTTGTAGCGTCTAAATTAAACTTTATTCCTGGTCTCAGTCTCCCAGGGTTCTCACAAAATTTTCCACAGGATGCCCAAAATGTGCTTTTTCTCCAACTTTGCAGCGCTTTTACCCGGTCAACTGAAATTGAAAGACCAACTTTTCAAAATAATTTTGTTTCAGAGGCCAAGTTCTTTTGAGAGAAATTATTTCTGGCTAGACTTTATAGGCACTTTAATGCACGAGTTCAGTGAGTTCGAGTTTTATGAGTTCAGTGACGGCCGTTGCCCCTAACAACATTGTAGTTTTCACGTCAAAACATAGATCTCAAAACTGGCTCGTTTCTCGCTCATGTGATAAGCGTAGTAATTTGGTTAACAGTTTTGGCGGGAATGGCATCATTGCCCGAAAATAGAAGTGAAAATGCATGGAATTCTAAAGATTTTATCTGATTGCTTCAAATCCAGTATGTGTAATGTATAACAACCATGCACTTTGGTATTTTGAATTGAAATTCCTTCGAGAAAATTGAAAATCTGATATATGCAAATGAGTTTATTAACGACTAAACGTCTTTTCATCTGGACAACCTTTTTGAGAATGACTGCATGCGTACGTTTTCGCAATTTGGCAATAAGAATTTCCCACATACATTCTATTTCTAATTTAAACAGTGTGAGATGTGACGTTTGAACTAGACCAAAGTTACTATTTACTTGATTTTTTTTTCACGGTTCAACTGCGTTTTCGCTCAAACAACAACAAAATGAAAACCAACAGAAAAATAACATAAAATTAAGGAGCAACACAAGGCTCTGTCGAAGACTAGTAGTCTGTACTAACCTTCAATGTCCAAAGATTGGTATGCTTTCTGAAGTCTTCTGTGGACTGAGTGTCTAACAAGACTGAACCCTACAAATCCAGACAACCTGGATAAGTTTAATTGTTGACTGGATTTTTGCGTGAATGTGAATACAATACAATACAACATCCCAAAGGGCTTTTTCAGAGATAATATTACAAAGAAAGGATTTTCGGCGCATTATACTGGTGACGTGTAAAAACGTAAAATGTTTACTCGGAGTTGAATGAATTTTGCGAGGAATTATAGGGGGCCCTTTTTTAGTGATTTGTTGATGGAATTGTATTCAACAAGGTCTAAAATTAAACTAAATTATAATTATATTGATGCATCACTTGAAAAATGAAACTTTGGTTAACTTATAAAAAGGTAAAAATACGCCACACTTTATGGGGCGCCAGGTGTCTTTTTATTTACCAAAATCATTTATAAATAACCAGAAAAATGTCCTTATTTTGAAGAAAAAAAGGTTTGACAAACTTCAATTTTCCACAAAAAGCCATAAAGTTTTTCCTTGGTTTTTAAATCAAGATTTTTAAGCATTTGGTTATTTATAAATAACCATTTTGAGATTCTGGTTATTTATAAGGCAACCAAAATTCATAATTTTGATTATTTACAAATAGCCAATTTAATAGTGACTTGGTTATTTGCTAGCAAATAATCATTTTGAGGGGTTTTCTTTGTAGAATTCTTTCAGGGGATAAGCGGCCCTCCTATATCAAACAATTGTTGCCTTTCGCAGGTTTCCTGTGTTTTTACCATTGGGTTTCCTGTTTATTGAAAAGCTAGGTTTCTAAGCAATTTTTAAGATGGTGGACAATGTGATGTGTTTCACAGCTACAATTTCTGCAAGTTTTGGTTTTCGACCGTTTTGCCGAAAAATCAGCAAAAATGGATCAGCGTGACTTCCAAATAAGGTAATGCCTGCCCAAATATGGAATAGAGTTGACTGCCGAGCGAATGACAACTTTTTATTGACAATTGTTTGATATGATACAAATATAGAAAATCGACAAAAGCCCTCTTGCTGTCCAGAATTGGACCCTTTTTCTCTATATAATTTCATATTAAATGTTGTCCCTTATCAACTTTTGGCGCAAAAACTACGCATGCAGGATGCATAGCGCATGTAAAGATAAACTTCCTTGGATCCACTTTTATATATCGACTTTTATCGCGTCGCTCGATCCAGATCTTCCCCTTTCATAGTTGCCGCAATTGCGTCAATAAAAATGGATTCAGTTCTGGTCCAGCCTGCTTCCCTACTCACTGTTCGCTGCTCGTACGCCTTTAAGTGCGGGCGCTAAAATGTACAAACATACCAATACGGAAAGCGATAACTCACGAGCTAAAAAAGGTTACGATCGTGCGTCCTAAACAATCAAGGGAATCTTTGATTTGTAGGAGTCTGAAACTTAGTGATTGTAAACAGAAAGAAGTGTAGAATATGATCGTTCCAGACACAAACATAATAAAATTACTCCATGGATGTATCCCACCCTTACCGACAGATAGAATTAACGAAATTAGCAATGCAATCTGTATTCAAAGTACTCGGCTATTTAAAAGTTCCGCATGCATATAGTCTTGATTATATTTACTTAAGGACGACCGCGGGAAAATACAAAATATATGAAAATTCGCTGTAATTTAGTATGCTGATAAATCATCATGAAACACACAAAATATGCCCAAAAAATAGGGGGTCACCGTTAAATTTCGAGAGCTGAGAATTCGGTCAATTTTGCACTTTGCTGAGCCTCCGTCACGAAGTTCAAAGTATAGAGAACGAAAATTGATTTTCCGTGAAAAATTATCGAACATAGTAAAAAAGGTACCAGAATGCTTCTCTGACTATTAATCTGTTTTAAAAATGTTATTTAGATGGCTTATCAAAAAAAGTCACATTTTTAGGCAACAACAACTTACGGTCTCGAACAAAATTGTCGCATTCTGTCGTTTTCGTGGGTCAAAATTAGACAGAAAATGTCGTTTTTCGGCACGAAAAATAAATGTCGATTTTCTGAAAAACTAACAGAATGTTGATATTTAGTAGCTCCTCAAGATGAGCGAATAAAAAATGGGGATCGCCGTTCATTTTAATGAGATATTCATCGTCAAAAATCGGATCCGTAGATGAACGTGATGAGTTCATCACCGTCTTGAAAACCGAGTGGAGACTGGGTTCGGTGAAAACCTTTTTGGTCTTTTTCTTTCTTTCTTCTGGGATTTTTCAACCTAAATAAATTTTTTTTAAAAGTTGAATTTCCATTATTTTAATTTTTCTTACAAACTTGAACAGCATCTACTTCAAAAAAAGAAAAAAAAGTAATTATCGAAAAAAATATATTTACGGCCGCCATCTTGGATTCACTTGGGTAGCGCGCGCTAGTCTGCGCAGTAAAAGTGCGCGTGAACAATGCCCACGAACGTCCTTAATAGGAATCTAAATATCAGTATCGTTCTCTGATTTTGTATAGAATCCCATAGCTCACACGAAACTCGCGCGCTGATTGGCTATCAACTGTGTGAATTCAGCGTGGAATCCCATAGCTCACACGAAACTCGCGCGCTGATTGGCTATCAAGTCCATCGAGGAGTGAGAATTCAGCGTGGAATTGCATGATTACACAGGCAGCCCGCAACCGTTTTGATTCCTTTTCCTTCTCATAATCGGTGTTTGAAAAACAATTATTTTTTGTAGTTCAATATAAAATGAAAATGCAAGCCAATAAAAAAGATTCAACAGATTTCAAGACAAAGGAAAATATTTTTCCAAAGATATTGACGGTAAAACATGGAGTGAGAATTCAGTGTGGAATTGCATACTTACACAGGTAGCCCGCGATTGCTGTGTTTCTTCTTTTTGTTTTTAGCGAAACGTAATTTAAAATAGTTCAAAAACAAACTTCAATAGCTGCCAAAAATTATCACGAGAAAACAAGCAAAGAAAAAGACGCAATAACTAATAGGAAAAGGACATTTTTACGCCTAGTACATAATAAGAAAAGCGAGTGTTTGAATTAAGTCCGTCGTAGTCTGGTGTTTTTCGACAACTTCGACATTGCTTTTATCCCTTCAGTGGAAAAAAAATTATCACTTATTTCAAAACATAAAGAATAGATTATATCCGGATGCAGTCATAGATGTTTTTGGAAACAAAACAACAGAAATACACAGTCCAGTAGATTTGTTTGAGCGATATATTTTCAGCTGAAGTTGTCAGAACGAATTATCCAAAAAACACCGGTAAAAATGCATTCAAAACATAACAAAAAAAAAACCAGCAAGAATAGAAAACTATTATCATGTCTGAATAGCAGGCTGTTGATTGTTAGGGGAACACAATTTTCGACTTTACTTAACATTTTTTGCAGTGTCAATAAAATGCTCCAGACCATTTTTCCCGACAAACAAGTGTTGTTTTGCCATTCATGAGATCGACATTCCTCCAGGACAGTGTTTACATGCTTTTCAGTTCCAATTGCAGTCACATAATGGAAATTTCCCAATAGTTTGACAATAATTTTGTTCCTCAAATATTCGACACGAGGTTGAAGTAAAGCTAAGTAAGTTTGCAAGTGAGACGAGTTTCATTCATGACTACAGCTTCATTCTCATTCGCTGGCTATTTTTGTGTACTTGCTCTTGAATGGCTTGCCGTGCGCTTTGAAAAAATGGACAAAATCTTCTCTATTTATTTTTTCTATGTCCGCTATGGGATTCAAGGAAAATTCATTTCCCGACTCGGGAATTTCACGTTGAATTTCACTCGAAAATTCAACGTGGAATTCCCGAGTCGGGAAATGAATTTTCCTATAGTACTAGATACTATGTTTTTAGAAACAATAAAGTTCTTTCACATGCACTTAAGGTCTAACATGTCTGTAAAATGTTTTACATATCATGCAAGCAACAGTCAAGCAGTCAACTATATCAAGTTGGCGCCAAAAATCAATCAGCCAATCAGCATCGCGATGTACACGGACGTACGTACGGACGTACGGACGTACAGCCGTTGGGCTCCCTGTGTGTCCATGAAAAATCAACTTGATGGGTTACCATTTTTTCTTAGGTATGGTGCTCCACTAAAAATTGTAGATTATTTATTATTATTATCATCATCATCGTCATCATCATTATTATTGTTATTATTATTGTTGTTTAAAATTAAAAAGAAAAATTAAAGAAAAATTATGTAATGATATTCCCGCCTCCTATAACTCCTAGTGTGATATCGTTTTTGACTACAGTGTTTATGTTCATATTTTTCAAGAAATTATATTATTGTATATATTACCTATCTACGTTTCCATTTCCTTGTAAATATCTCATCATTATCGACCTTGATCCTCTGATTTAAGTACTTGTTCAATTTCAGTGTTATTTTTCTGTACATGTCTTTTTTGTATTATATTAATTGACCATATCTCGTAAATGTAAACATTAACTAGTCGGCTACCTATCTTTGTTTAACCCCCTTGTTTATTTTAGGTACCCTGTACCTAATTTCCTGTTTTTATTCTAATTGTAAATAGTATATTTAAATTGTGGTACTAAATACCAAGACATTGTATTGTATATTGTATAACCAGTTAAGGTAAACAATGATTTTGAAGGTATGAAATCTACCTCACAAATCACAAATATGACCGCTTGATACTATGGTAGATTACACCACGTGATATGATGCTCACGTTTTTTGAGTACTTGTAGAATGAATATTACAGACTGAACCTAAACTTATATAATCATAACGAATCAACACATTGACAATATTCAGAGTTATAGTTATAGTTTCTGCAATAACTGAAGCAAACGTTGACGTATTTCTGGTATTCTCCAGCAATGAATTGATAGGTTCAACGCACTGTTGTTGCGTTTTCTATTTCCTCATTCAAGTTTATTGAGTATTTCAAAACGTAGTTCAGCAAATCGCTAAATTCGAGCTGCTTTATTGTCTCTGAAATATCTGAAGCAAACGGTGACGTATTTCTGGTATTCTCCAGCAATAAATTAATGGGTTCAACGCACTGTTGATCATAGCAAGTGTGTCAGCTAAATGAATAGCGTAGACCTGCTTTACCTCCACCATGATTCCGGCTTCATTCAGCGCATAGTGCACAATGTAGAAAATAGAACCAGGAAAATTACATAATAGAAAGATACCCATGATGTAATACATGGTCTTTACAGTCGCCTTATATCTCTGCATGTTTATGGTTTGTTGGGTTTGGGCTTGTTGTTGGGTTTGGATCTGTGCTGTATGCTTACGAATTGTTTGAGAAATTTTCCACATAAGAAACAGATCAAGGATAACGATACACAGTGCGCAAGAGAAATCGAAGATTGCCAGCCAATTTTGATCTGTTGCAACAACAAAACTCCACGATAAACTCACTGCCCAAATTATTACTACAGCTGTGTAAGACCGCTTGGTTGTGACCAGTTGTTGGTACCTGAGGAGCAAATGAACAGCGAGATATCGGTCGATAGTGATGGATGTAGCTGTAAGAAACGAAGCAGTTATCAGCACATGGTACGTTGGTATGAATATATTGAAACTGGTTAAAAACAACGAATAACGTTGAGTGATCAAGAAAATTAAACAGCAGCAGTACGCCGGCTGTGTCACTACACTAACACCCAAGTCAGAGAAGGTTAAGCTAAGAATTTGTATGTACGATGGAGTTCGCAAAGAAGCTGTCTTTACAAAAGTAATGATGACTAAAAAGTTTAAAATTGCAGCCAGCATCGAGCTGAAGAAATTAAATACAATCATGAAATACAAATACTTTCTCAGGTGAGCATTTTTTTCCAGAATAATTGTCATTAGTTCAAAGTCGGATAGTGTAGTGGAATTGTTCATGTTGCTGTCCTACAAATGAAGACGATCGAAGCCTGGAGTTCTTTAATACTTGGTCATTATCTGCAGCGACTTGCGTTTCAGATTCCGGGTTGCTTAAGATGAACAATTGGAATCACTTTTTGATCTTTTCTGTAAAGATAACCAGAGTGAATCTTTTCAACAATATCAATACTTTTTAGCTGAAAATTTTATAATGAGATACCATCAAGACTCCAATACTTTAACTGAATGAAGAAATTTTATATGATCAGATTGAATGTTGTCCCCTTTTGTCCTTTTGTTCTCAAAACCTTGAAATAATTTCCACAAATCTTGTGTTGGAGCTTTGTGTTGACTTGCGTTAAATATTCAGAAAACGAGTATAGTAGGCACTATCTCAACCAGTAAAGAGATGAGTCGTGGCATGATGTTGTATTTACATATACTGCACCCGTATACACTCATTTCAAAAAGCAAGGTAGCCGGACAAGCCTCATGCTTACGCCAATAGACCATAAATGGGCATGGATAGTTGCAAAACCTCAGTCGCTTTTCTGCTTTGGTTTGATTCTTACATCAACAAATAAAGGACTTTGATGTACAGTATAAAATAAGGTCGAAACAAACTAGATGTGTATTATTGTCATGTTGGTTTGTCATTTGTACCAACCGAAATATTTGCCTTTAAGGCCTTTTGCAGGTGTATACCATAGCTAACATCGAAACAGCCTTGACAAGCTATGTTTGTTTAAGTTTGTTGTTTGACAAATATCTTAGCAACTTGAAAACAATTTAATTATAGTCAAGGATATCAGTGCGTTTAAAGTAAACATTACACTCGGTTATTCCGGTCATGATAAATCAAATACTTACTAACCGTGAAACACACATTTTACTTTTGTATAACAAAAATGGAGGTAAAACGGAAGTATTACAAAGCTGGGTTAAAAAAGGTAGAGAAATCAAAATGTAGCGAAGAGCTGGCCCACTCAAAAGTCCACTAAAAACATAGTTTTTAATGAATCAAATCAGTACAATTAATAAACCTGAATGGGTCCTTAGACGCAGAAGATTTTTTTCAGTAATTGCCGCAACACAATATTATTTTGTTTACGTTGTTTGTTGTAAGTAAAGAGCACAGCCACAACAAGGTAGTTTTGTTGATTTTGGTCAATTAAAAGTGAATGGTTGTCTACACGGAAAGGAGTTTTTAGCAAATGCTGCTAAGTAATATTTGTTTTACGTTGTTTGTAATAAGTAAACAGCGCTTCAGCAAGATAGTTTTGTTGATTTTGGTTTATTAAAAGCGTGGGCTTTCATGTCATTACGAGGCCTTGCATCTTGTAGTTACTGAACTACAATGTAGAAGTTCAAAAGACTGCCATAAACGAAAAGCTTTCTAATAAGACAAATAATTTGAAACTCTAGATTTCTAATAATTTATTAAGATTAAGTTGTTTATTTAAGTTGAAAATAGCAGCCTGCTGTCTGCACCTGCCCAGTAAATAGATTGCATTCTTGAAGGCAGCTCGAAATAGGTTTTTTTTTCATTCACCATGCTTCCACTTTTCATTGACGGAGCAAATTTTCGCACTAGCTATTAGAGATGCATCAAAGTCCTGATTTATATTTATTGTATTTTTCTTGATTGTGTATAGTACATCAACGATAAACAAAAATGACTTAAATCATTTTTAATATAATCAGATATATCAGAAAAATGATTTACGCATTCTTTTTAACCCTTTCCCTACGGCCAAAATCAGGCAAAAACTCTTGAATTTTTGAGTCCTAGTGCAAGCATCCCCTAGTTCATTAGAGTTTTGGAGTTCCTGTGAAAATCACCGCTGTGCACGATTGCTGGGGGCTCATACTTTTGATTGACAACAAGAATTCGTTAGCAAGACGTCAAGATCGTTCAGGAAGGTGCCATTTTTATTTTCGCTTCTCGCGCCTTCGGCGCTCGCCTACAATAAGAGAAAAACTCTCTAAAGAAAGCAAACAATAAAGATATTGAAAATAATCTTATTTGTAAGTTCGAAGAATACATTTATTGTACAGTTTCCATAGTTTACAGTTTCCATAGTTCTAGGACCTTCTTGAAAATCACTTATGTAAAGAAGCTTTCTGGTTAAAGTTGAACATAAAAGCAATGTGATGGTGTTCCAAGTTGTGCATGAATATTTATCTTAAAAAACTAGAAAAATATACATGATCACATGTTACTGTTATTTATAGTATAAATTTCAACCAATTTAGTAAGATTTATAATGAAATTTAGAAAATGAATCGATGTTTGAAAATATTCCAAAGTTTCAGGTAATACAGTAAAAATGAAAAGTGAAACAAAAAAGTGTCATTGTTTATTTCTTTGATAGAATAAGAATTTACTACCATTTTTGCTTGTGATAGTAAGCTAACAATCCAATGTATATATGAAACAATAATTCTGCAGCATCACCAAACTAATCCAGAGTTATATAAAGGGACCAAGTGAAGAATGGTTTTTAATACTGGGATTTCTCTAACGCTCTCTAAATGATGAAATAGCATTGCAACATTATTTTTATTCTTCCTTACAGCACTGCAAGATTTTTTGTTCTACTTCATTTGTGCTGCATGCAATTTTTTTTCTTCCGACAAGCGCTTGCAGGATATTTTTTTTCTCAAAATCATCCAATCCCCCCTCAAAAGTTAAATGGTCAGCCCTTTATCGTTTTTTGTAATATATGGCACAAACTACTTCCGGTGAATTCCTGCGTATATTTTTAATTATAAAAAAACCTCGTATGGTACAATAATTCCACAGTCAAATAAAGGGCGTAATTCTTCACAAAAATGCTTACATACAGAGCTACACAATCATAGATTAAACTTACAGTTCTAAGTTATTTCAATCTTGCAAACTACTTTGGCGAACTCTGAAATCAACGCAAATCTTTTTTTCTCTTTTTGATGTCCAAAGAAAACTTGAGCTTACGTGTTATCTCCAAGTCTTTAGTAGCAACTTAACTAAAATCTTTACGAGAAAGCTCAAACTTTTGGTTCAGTTTAATATCGTTAATGTTTGGAAAACGCACCTTGAGTCCATCACACGTTGACAAACCAGTCCAGTCGGTCAGCTGATCGTGTCAAAGTAGAAAATGCGGTGTTGATTTTGGCTCTAAAGGTCCACTTTATAATTTCAAATCAGCTCCAAAAGCTATTAAAAAGACTCTTCTTTCTTTCACAAGGTAATGCTGACAGAAATCTTTTTTGGGGGATAAATTATTTTGGGAATTTGACATGTTCGCCTGATTTGTGCCATTCTTGATTGTTTGCAAACTTGTCAAAAGGCGCGAATCGTAGACGCGTGCGCTCCTATAAATCGGAATTCGAAAAATGAAGGAAAGACAAATTGAAAAACGTGCCATAAAAAGGTGTTACGTCGTTTTTTGAGCAAAGTTAACTTTGGCAGACCTCATCAGTGCTGGTTTGATAACTAATTCATGTTGGGCTGATTAGTTTCAGTAAACCGTGGTAGTTCTAAAACTGTTTAATTAACATGAGTGTTTTAACTGTGATATGACGTACAGTTAAAACACTCATGTTTATTAAATAGTTTTATAACTACGATGGCTAACTGAAACTAATCAGCCCAACATGAATTAGTTATCAAACCTGCACTGATGAGGTCTGCCAAAGTTAACTTTGCTCAAAAAACGACGTAACACCTTTTTATGGCACGTTTTTCAATTTGTCTTTCCTTAGCATTAATCAGCCTAACATGAATTATTTATCAGCCCCGCACTCCCCTGAAATATTCAAAGCCGACCCCGACTTTTAGTTTGCTGAAACTTTATCCCATGTTACATACTGCGTCACGTGTTTGATTTGGAGTGTGCAATAGTACTAGTCCACTTTCGATATATGGTTGAGCTACCGCACACAAAGGAATCAATACGAGGCTCCGGGGAATAATGCTTAGTAGTGCGTAACAGCATGTATACAATTTGTCTGCGCATGTCTGTGTTTTGGGCTTGAAATTCATTTGCATATCGAATGCAAGAAATTTTATGTTGACATGGAACATTTGGCTGGCTATCTCGTTCTTCAAAATTATGTTCAACTACCGAAATACTAAGATAACTGAAACATGAGCAGTATACCTACCGCTAGTGCGCTGTGGATAATTATCCAAACTAAAGGCACTCCAGATTGGAAGATATCGCGCGTCAAAGTCAGTAGAAAGTTGTGAGAAGAACCAGAACTCCGCACTTTCGAGTAATATTGTGGGCGCTAAATTTATATGTAAGGTACGTTAAGCAGTGGAAGCCATTAACAACAAGTTACTGTGTAGATTAGACCCGATCGCGATAAGGGTATTCTATACTCCATCGATCGTTTAATAATTAGCTATGTTTACTGGAATGTCGTACTTTTTCGCTCAAAATTCTTGCAATTCACTTTCCAAATTTTACATCTTAGACTGCGCCCCCCAGCAAATTTATTTAGTAATTCGCTTTTCCCACGTTTCTTTCTTGCAAAACTGAGCTTTTTTAGTCCAAACTCGTGGTCCCTACATGAGATCTAAAGCATTTTTGTGAACGTGTTTCCAAGCACGTTATTTGCATGCAAATTTCAGCGATGAATTTATTGCTCTTTTATAAAGTATAAAACGCTGCTTCATATGACACAAACTGTATGTCTCACCATGTATAAAAATAGGTAATTAACTTCTAGATAAATGTTGCAGATTATGAAATATAGGCTACCGAATTTAGTCAATTTTAACAAGGCTTGAACTCGGCTGTAAACATTGCTTGAAATCACATGGAGGGACCAGGAGTTTCCACCAAGAAAGCTCTGTTTTACAAGAACGAAGCATGGAAAAAGCGCATTATTAAATAATTTTGCTGGGGGGCGCTGTCAAAGATGTAAAATTTTCAGAATGAATTGCAAGAATTTTGCGCGAAAAAGTACGAGATTCCAGTAAACATGGCTAATTATTCAACAATCAATGAAGTCCAGAGAACTCTTATTGGATGCAATTCACACAGTACCATGTTGGTAATGACATCCATTACTAAATTTACCTTATACAACGCCAACATTATAACTCAAAAGTGCGGAGTTCTGGTCCTTCTCACAACTTTCTACTGACTTTGACGCGTGATAGTTTCCCATCTGGGGTGCCTTCGATCTGGATAGTTATCCACAGCGCACTAGCGGTAGGTAGACTGCTCATGTTTTAGTTGTCTCAGTATTTCGGTAGTTGAACATAATTTTGAAGAACGAGATAGCCAGCCAAATGTTCCGTGTCAACATAAAATTTCTTGCATTCGACATGCAAATGAATTTCAAGCCCAAAACACAGACATGCGCAGACAAATTGTATACATGCTGTGCGTAACAAAACAATCGTTGAGTCGCGCACCACTAAGTATTATTCCCTAGAGCCTCGAACTGATTCTTTTGTGTGTGGCATCTCAAGCATACACCTATTTCAAAAAAGGTTGTCACCGCTAAGAGCGATAGGCGATAGGTAATAGGTCATTCCAAGACTGCAAAGCACTATTGATTTCGAATTGATTTACATATGAATTGCCAAATATTTGATGGAAGAGTGTAAAGAAAGATTTAGGATGGCTTAATTAAGAAACCAATAGTGCTTTGCGGTCTTGGAATGACCTATTACCTATCGCCTATCGCTCTTAGCGGTGACAACCTTTTTTGAAATAGGTGTATATCGAAAGTGGGCTATTGGTTACTTACTTCATTGTCTATTCATGAGTTTTACAATATATTCTAGATAACCAGCAAATATAAACAATGATTTGGAAGGTAAGAAATCTACCTCACAAATCACAAATGTGACCGCATTGATACTATGGTAGATTACACCACGTGATATGATGCTCACGGTTTTTGAGTACTTGTAAAATGAATATTACAGACTGAACCTAAACTTAATCATAACGAATCAACACACTGTCTGACAAACTTGAGAGTTATAGTTATAGTTAACGTTTCTGCAGTAACTGAAGCAAACGGTGACGCACATCTGGTATTCTCCAGTAATAAATTAATGGGTTTAACGCACTGTTCATCATGCAAAGTGTTCTAGCTATATTTATTGCGTAGACATGCTTTACGTCCATCGTGAATCCGGTTTCATACAACGCAAAGAATACAACGTTTAAAATGAAACCAGGCAAATTACACACTAGAAATACACCCATGATGTAATACATGGTCTTGACAGACGCCTTGAATCTCTGCACGTTCATAGTTTGCTGGGCTTGGACATGTTGTTGGGCTTGGATCTGTGCTGTGTGCTTACGAATTGTTTGAGAAATTTTCCACATAAGAATAAGATCAATGAAAACGATACACACTGCAAAAATATCGAGGGCTGCCAGCCATTCTTGATCTGTTACATTAACAAAACCCCATAATAAACTCACAACCCAAATTATTGCTACAACTGCGTAAGACCGCTTGGCTGTGACAAGTTGTTGATACCTGAGACCCAGGTGAACAGCGAGATATCGATCGATGGTGATGGAAATAGCAGTGAAGAAGGAAGCAGTTATTAGGACATGGTACGTTGGTGCGAATACATACATACTAGTTCGAATTAATGCGGAATAACGTTTAGTCAGCAAAAAAATCAAACAGCAAGCATACGCCGGCTGCGTCACTACGCCAACGCCCAAGTCGGAGAAGGATAAGCTCAAAAATTGAATGTACGATGGAGTTCGCAAAGAAAGTGTCTTTACAAAAGTAATGATGACCAAAATGTTTAAAACTGTAGCCAGGATCGAACTGAAAAAATTAAATACAATCAGGAAATATAAGCACTTTCTAAGGTGAGCATTTGCTTCCAGAATAATTGATAAATGTCCAAAGTAGGATGTTGTAGTGGAATTGTTCATTTCGCTGTACAAAGGAAGACAAAGTTTTGAGGTCTTTTATACTTGCTGACGTTTTGCAGGGATGTTGCGTTGCAGATTCCGAGTCGCTTAAGGTGAGTCAATAGTTCCAAATGGCCGAATCGGTCATATCGGTTTTTGGCTCATAACTTTGACTCCCTTTGAGCAATGACCGTCAAACGGCACCAAAATCTAAAACAGTCATTCAGCTATAATATAATATACACTGATCGCGTTTTATGTCAGTAATTTGTGATATATACGGCATTAAACGAATGAGCTGTTGTCACAAAAACTCGATTTTGTGGAAAATCTAGCCGTTTTATTTCGCTGAAAAATTTAGAATCCTTTTAGCTAAACATAACAGACAACCAGGCCACGTTTTAAGAAATTCGTCGGAACTGAAGTCTCGCAACAGAAGCGAACAGAAAAGGCACCTAAATTCTATATTGTCATCATCTTGAATGTTGTGAACGAAATAGTCGCTCCCTAAACATGCTTTAAAGCCGCGGTTTTAGGCTAAAGCTGGCGGCAATTAATTATACTTTCGACTGTCATACCGCGATTGTCGACCAGACTGACCGTTTTAAAGTATTTTAAAGTTGTATGAATGTAATAAAATGCTCAAATACCTGCCCAGGTCCAAGAAGTTGCGTTTTCTCCAATTTCTTCGTACTTTTTTCAAATTGTTCTGTTAGAAGTTTCCCACATAAGCTTCAAAGCACTGTGATAAATTATTAACCAATGTTGCTGCTGTTCGTGGTTTGGAATAAGAGAAATTACGTTTTTGGTTGAGCTCAGTTCCATCTCCTAGCTCAAACCAAAAGTTTTGCTGCTTTGTTTTTGAATACGCAATGAGGCAAGGTGCAAGATATGTCAAGAATTCGCACCCTTGTTAGGGGGGAGCTTCTATTATACAGTATAACACAAACTATAATGCAATATGCATTTTGTCGGTATACTGTATAATAGAGGCTCCCCCCTAACAAGGGTGCGAATTCTTGACATATCTTGCACCTTGCCTCATTGCGTATTCAAAAACAAAGCAGCAAAACTTTTGGTTTGAGCTAGGAGATGGAACTGAGCTCAACCAAAAACGTAATTTCTCTTATTCCAAACCACGAACAGCAGCAAAATTGGTTAATAATTTATCACAGTGCTTTGAAGCTTATGTGGGAAACTTCTAATAGAACAATTTGAAAAAAGTACGAAGAAATTGGAGAAAACGCAACTTCTTGGACCTAGGCAGGTATTTGAGCATTTTATTACATTCATACAACTTTAAAATACTTTAAAACGGTCAGTCTGGTCGACAATCGCAGTATGACAGTCGAAAGTATAATGAATTGCCGCCAGCTTTAGCCTAAAACCGCGGCTTTAAAGCATGTTTAGGGAGCGACTATTTCGTTCACAACATTCAAGATGATGACAATATAGAATTTAGGTGCATTTTCTGTTCGCTTCTGTTGCGAGACTTCAGTTCCGACGAATTTCTTAAAACGTGGCCGAGTTGTCTGTTATGTTTAGCTAAAAGGATTCTAAATTTTTCAGCGAAATAAAACGGCTAGATTTTCCACAAAATCGAGTTTTTGTGACAACAGCTCATTCGTTTAATGCCGTATATATCACAAATTACTGACATAAAACGCGATCAGTGTATATTATATTATAGCTGAATGACTGTTTTAGATTTTGGTGCCGTTTGACGGTCATTGCTCAAAGGGAGTCAAAGTTATGAGCCAAAAACCGATATGACCGATTCGGCCATTTGGAACTATTGACTCACCTTAAGATGAACTTGCAGTGGAATCGCTTGATGATCTTTGTAGAGCTCACAAGTGTGAATCTTTTCAACGTAAATATATACTTCACAGCTGAAAAACGTAAAATGAGATACGATCCAGACCAGAGAACTTTGTGGTTTAAAATCGAAGAGATTTTCCGTAAATCAGGATAAATGTCTTCTTTCCATTTCGTCCACAAGACCTGAAAATAATAAGGTGCAAGTCTAGTATTAAAGCTTTATTAATACTCAGGAAATGAGTAGAATCTATTCCAAATAGATGAAATTATCTCCTGATGTTTTAAAAACACACATGTATATACACCTACTTCAAATAAGTTGATTCGGATAAGACTCAAGCCCACGCGACCGAAAAGGAGCATGGGTAATTTCAAAACTTCAGTAGCTTTCAGCTTTGGTTTTCATTTTTATATCAACAAATGAAGTCTTCGATTTATAGTGTCAGGTCGAAGCATTGTCAAATTGTTGATATTCATTTGGTTTGTCATTTGTACTAAAAGAAGTATTCGCGTAGCCTTTGAGGCCTTTTGCATACAAGATTTTGGAAGGAGGTGTGTACCATGGTTAACACCAAAAGAGTCTCTGTAAGCTATGTTTGTTTGTTTACGTTTGTTTGACAAATATCTTGTCATCTTGATAACAATTTCAATTATAGTCAAGGATAACAGTGCGTTAAAGTAAACATTACACTAGGTTATTATTCCCGGTCAAGATGAAACAAATACGTAGCTGACACACATATTTTGCTTTTATATAACAAAATAATGGAAGTGTAAAATAAAAGTATACAAAGATTAAATACAAAAATTATGACACACAGAGAATTAAAATGTAGCCGATAAAAAAGGCATACAACTAGTCTATTGAATGTTATACTGGTTATATATGAAGGGTCGATAATCCTGGATATTCACACCGGACATCTTAAGGCCGGCACACGCTAGGTGTCAGGTCGCTGCGACATGACGTGACAACACGTCGCTTCGGGTGCACTGTGATGGGACGAAGCCACTTTTACTGATTTTGTCGCTGCGATCGTACGCAGGAATTCAAACCAGTTTGAATTCGTGCGACGTGTTGCAGCGAAAAACGTTTGTCGCGGCGACAAGATTTTCACAAAAATTCTACAGTACACACGAGGAGAATTGTCTCCGTGACGTGTTCCTGCGTAGTGTCGCAGCGACCTGACGCCTAGTCCAGACCCAGGCCTCTTTTTACCCCGCTCCGCTTCGGTAAAACAGAGTCCAGAAGAACTTGCATGCGTTACATGAATCAATCAGACACCGTAAAATTTTGGTGTGACTTGGTTACAAAGCTCTCGTTTTAATTCATCTGAATTAAATCAGCTATATAGGGCTCATTTTGAAAACGAATTCATCGAAGCAGTTAAGTATGTCTTCACTTGTACGAAGCACAAGTTTTTACCCAAATTGGAGCAAATCCAAGCCCTGTGTGACTTATCAAAAGGCCTTGTAACCAGGTCACACCAAAATTTTACGTTGTCTGATTGGTTCATGTAACGCATGCGCATGCAAGTTCTTCTGGACTCTGTTTTACCGAAGCAGAGCAAGGTAAAAAGAGGCCTGGGTCTGGACTACCTGACGCCTAGTGTGTGCCGGCCTTTACACAAAGCTACCAATCGTATACAGATAGATCTGTCGCCTCTCCCTAAAAAGTCAAAAACTCACCGAATAATGTCATTATTGTTAAACGAAGCGAAGAAAGTATCTGCATGTGATTAAAATCATTAAATGCATGTATTAAAGTATATCAACACGACAATTCACATCTGGCTAGCGCGCACTGGCTTAATTCGATCTTATACTTCAGAGAACTTCATTTGTTGGTGTTAAAATGAAGACATATTAAACCTGAGAAGCGAGTCAGGCTTTCTTCGTGCTACCAATGCACTATCTATCGTTCTAATGGCGTGGGCTTAAGCACTGTATTCGATAACAACTGAATAGGTTTATGTCAAAATCTATTTCTTTATGTCTTCCCTGATTAGTTGAAAAATTTAAAAGTCAAAAGAAAATCATTTTAGAAACAAGTTTTAACATTTTTACTCGTAAACATATTCTCCGTATATTCATACATTCTCAATATGAAATTAAATGAAGAAATTCAGACGAGCGAAAACAAATTTACCGCAGGCCTATTGCTCATGCTATCGTTCTTAACAGAATCGTTACTTAATTCTTACCTTATCACCGCTCCACTGAATAAAATAATTTTGAATGAATCAAATGCAATTAATAAACGTCAGCGGTCTAAGGACGGAAGGGATTTTCTTACAAATAGCTGCGACACAATATTTGTTTTACTTTGTAAATAAGAAAACAGCGCAGCAAGTTAATGTAAATTTTGATCCATTTAAAGCGTGGGCTTTCATATTATCATTACGCTGCGCATCTTGAAGGGCCTATTGAGAAGTTCCAACGGCTAAAATAAACGAAACACTAAGATTAACATTAAGTTGCTTACGTAGAATACACCAGCTATTACTAGAACTGCACCAAAGATTCGATTTATATCTAGTGTCTATTTTAGCTTGATTTGTGTTTACTATATCAACGGTACGGTATATAAAAAGATGGTTGAAATCAGTTTTTCTAGTGATAGATCTCTTGATTGGGAAGGACTACAGACCGCAATTATTTTATGATTAAAAATATGCATGAAAAAATATCTCGATTTTGTTGTGTTTTTGAATGAAATTTTCGCTGAAATATGCGCGCTACTGACGCCATACGTCATCAAACTCGCCTTTAGGTTTTACTAAAAATTTCCGCTCTTTTGCAGAGAAAAAATCGCACTTGAAACCATATGATTTACTTTACAAAGTGTACACCAAGAAACAGAAATAGGATATAATTGAACGCTTTGATCAGAAAGATATTTAATATACAATAGAAATACGGCATCACCGAATGAAGGGAGTCTGACGGCAAATGATAAATTTCGCTGTCAAACAGTATTTCATCAAAATCTATTCCACATTTTTTTAAATAAACAAACTGACTTAATCTAAAAATTTTAGCCTAGAAATTGATTCCAAGTACATTTAGAGGTAATTTGCATATTAACAATATAAACAAACTAGTGCCCTTTTTAAGGTGGCTGGACCCAATTTCGCCAGTGCGCGGGTAGTCGAATTGAAGCGGCTATTAATCGCGTTACAGAATTAAGTTGACCAAACTTTTTACGCACACCTACTACAAATGGACCGAATTTTATAATGATACTAGTTTAGTTGAAATCGGAGCTTTTTTAACATCGAAATTGTTATACACTGGATTTGAAATTTTGCCAATTTTCTCAAAATCCAGACCTCGACGAGCAAAACGATTTATGAGACTTTGTAAATCAAATGTTTGTCTATAATATGAGAGCGTTTAAAGAAATTCTATTAAGCCGATTTTGAGTAAAAACGGAGCAATTATTTAACTTTGAAGAAATTTAAAACCGCGGGTGCTCTACTAAATTAATTTTATAACAATAATTTTCCAAAGAAAAGTTGCAATATTTTTGGTTCTAAATAATACCAAGGCATGGTTCTTTATTTTGTGAATATGTCATCGTATTTGCTGTTTTTGATCGCCGTTGAGACGACTGTACGTAAAGCACTAAATTGCCGCGTTTATCTCGGAATTTCGACATCCACGTTAATAATACTGTTTCTTGAAAACTGGTAGATCAATTTTGTTTTATTTCTCGATATTGAATATTCAATCCTTTACCAGTAAGGCGTGTAAATTATAAAGGCATTGAAGTTTTTTAAGACCATTAAATAATTTTTTAAACATTGCCATATATGTGCATCTCTATTCTCCGAGTTGTTGCCGGTGTTTGATTATGCATGCCTGCATGCGTGTCGCTTTGGCGCCTCGTGCAAAAAAAATGCAAATATACATGGAAAGTCACGCCAGTGATATCCAGAGTAACGCTGTACGTAGCAGTTCCTTTCTAAAGTTTCTAGAACTATGGTATTTCCTTGTGCAAAATGAAAACGGAGAAGTGAAATATTGCTGGAAAACACATTAAAGGCTAAAAAGGCGAAGGAAAGTAGTTCACCAGTCCAGGTAACTTGGAAGACTTAATTTGCATTTTTTGCACGAGGTGCCAAAGCCACACGCATGCAGGCATGCATATCATAAAGCCAAGACACAAGAATCTTCACAGAAGGAGGTGGGCTCCACTTGGAAGAAGAAGAAGAAGCCTGAATCAAACACCGGCAACAACGCGGAGAATAGAGATGCACATATGGCAATGTTTAAAAAATTATTTAATGGTCTTAAAAAACTTCAATGCCTTTGTAATTTACACACCTTACTGGTAAAGGATCGAATATTCAATATCGAGAAATAAAAAAAAATTGATCTACCAGTTTTCAAGAAACAGTATTATTGACGTGGATGTCGAAATTCCGAGATAAACGCGGCAATTTAGTGCTTTACGTACAGTCGTCTCAACGGCGATTAAAAATAGCAAATACGATGACATTTTCACAAATTAAAGAACCATGCCTTGGTATTATTTAGAACCAAAAATATTGCAACTTTTCTTTGAAAAATTATTGTTATAAAATTAATTTAGTAAAGTACCCGCGGTTTTAAATTTCTTCAAAGTCAAATAATTGCTCCGTTTTTACTCAAAATCGGCTTAATAGAATTTCTTTAAACGCTCTCACATTATAGACAAACATTTGATTTACAAAGTCTGATACATCGTTTTGCTCGTCGAGGTCTGGATTTTGAGAAAATTGGCAAAATTTCAAATCCAGTGTATAACAATTTCGATGTTAAAAAAGCTCCGATTTCAACTAAACTAGTATCATTATAAAATTCGGTCTATTTGTAGTAGATGTGCGTAAAAAGTTTGGTCAACTTAATTCTGCAACGCGATTAATAGCCGCTTCAATTCGACTACCCGCGCACTGGCGAAATTGGGTCCAGCCACCTTAACTCGTGGATTACAATTTCACGAGTTATTGTGAAGTGGCAGAATATGCAAACGTGTCAATCACTCACTCACTCGCTCACCCACTTACTCACTTAGCTTACAATTTGTAAAAATATGGGACCTTACAATTTAAGCAATATGTTAAAATTGTCTGTCCGTCCGATGATTTCGCATGTACTCACTCGAAACCTACATTCCGGCACAACCTTTATAGATGGAAAACAAAAATAAACTATCCATGTGGAATCTAATCACCACCTAAGTCTAGCATCAAACAGAGCATGTCCAGTATGAAACTTAGATAAGGGCAAGGAATGGATGGAGAGCTATTGTCAAAACGTAACTTAAATAGTATAAACAAACATGTGGGAGGGGAAGGGAGGGGAGGGGTTAGGGGATGAGGACGGAACAGGGGAGAAAGGAGGATGGGGGAGGAGGAGTGAGGGGAAGGGAGGGGTGGGGGAGGAGGAGAGGGAGAGCCTGTTCCATCCTCCCCCTAGATGTAGTCTCTGTAAGTAACACTGAAGGTCTTGTGAGGATGTGATTTGTAACAATACACAAGTTTGATATTTTTAAATAGACGTCTCATCTACGCTGTTTTTCAGATATCTGAAAAACAGCGTATAGATGAGACGTCTATTTAAAAATATCAAATGATCCCTACGCACAAACATATACTTAATACACAAGTTCCTTGAGGGTGAGGCATACCAATTGCATTTTTAGAATGTGAATCAAATGGTTTTATCTAATACCATCCGAGGTATATGGCTACAGTACTACAATCAGTTATATTTTGTGTGATTAAAGACTGCATTGCATTCACCAATGATGTACAGTAGTCAAAAGTTTCTAGTGTACAATAGTCATGAATAGCACAAAGTTTATAATCCTGCGCAACCACGAAGAGAAAAAGAAATATTGCGTACACACAAAATTGCCCTCCCCCCATCAAAATCGTATTCATATGTACTGAGAGTGATCATATATTTATGTAAACTAGGCCATAACTCTAAAAATCTATGATAGTAGACATGGTGATGATTGTATATGTTTTGACTACCAGTAACATATCCTCATAGAGGGCTTTTATTTGTTGTTGATCCAACTGAGCAAATAGAGTTAATGATTAATGGTATTACGAGTCAAAGATACTACGTTATGTGTGATCAGCATTCTGATAGTACGAGCAGTGGGATTTCTGTGTGTCATGCGCGGCGTGTTTATAGACCAGCTCTGAACTCGACTTTTCGGCATGAACGTGGATTCAAGGATGATTTGTGGCGTCATCGAAATATACTTGGAATGATTGGAATGGATAATAATCAGCGGTAAATGACTTAAATTATGTCAAGATATCAATTACCCTCGGACACCGTGGCTCCAATCACGCGATTTCACGATCAAGTTGAGGTTGGAATTGTTGTCTTTATTTTCGAGCTAAGTTGGCATTGTTAATGGAATTTATCATACAAAATCCACTTTTTATGTTATGTTAGTGAGTGAGATCGAGATAATCGGTTAACACAAATCAAAGTTCGATTCTGATCCAAAGTCTATTCCAAGGTCCATTCTGGATTTTACACATGCACGATGCCGTGACGCTTGACGAAATTTATTCATAAACATGTCAGATCTTTGGGGCATTTCGTATGAGGAGTCATATCTTTGTAGTTGCTATTCAGGAGAACGTTGGGAACCAACTTTAACTGAAGATTCCTGATTCACAGAGACCACAATGTCCCTGTACAAGTGCTTGGTATCACGTCGATTAACATTGCCTTTAATTCAACTTCTTCGTACTCAATCCACCGTTCCACTTCAAAATCAATCCCTTGAAAGTTCTACAGGAACTGAAGCTCGACCGTTCAAAGATATTCCTGGGCCTAAAGGATTACCATATGTTGGTTCAATTCATCGTTACATCATGGGTGAAGGCTTTGAGAAAATGCACAAAATTCAGATGCAGATGTTTGACGAGTTTGGGCCAGTATTTAAAGAAACCTTAGTCGGTCAAACTATGGTTCATATACTTGATCCTGTTGATATCGAAAAGGTGTATCGTTCTGATGGAAAATATCCACAACGAGCTCCCCTGACTAACCTTGTAGAGTATAACAGACAAAAAGGCAAAAATATTTCCCAGCTGGCTGTATCGTAAGTAGAAAGAAATACATTGTATAAACATCAATCATTCGATTGATTTTCGATTGGTTCCGCAATCGGACACATGCAATCGTGCTCACAGCAAACGACTTCAACATTTGTTTCAACGGGTGTTACTAAAACGAGTAACGCAGTAATGAGTAACGAGTAATCACAGTAATGGAAAAACGAGTAATAGCCAAATTTCGCTACACAGAAATTTTAAAAGACACTTTTTACGCAGGAAATTTCAAAGTCCATTGCCGGTAAAACAAAGTGATCCTTACGGAAGCCGATAGGGGTCACGAGTTGTCGGGAACAAGTTGTCGGGAACAAGTTGTCGGGAACAAGTTGTCGGGAACAAGTTGTCGCAAACAAGTTGGCGGAAACAAGTTGGCGGGAACGAGTTGTCGGGAACGAGTTGTCGGAGAAACAGGCAGCCCAAACTCAGCTGTTGTACATTACGACAGATTGTAAAAGGAACGGTGCCAGTTCGAATCCCGGTCCGGGAACCGATAATTTTTTTTTATTCTCTAGTTTCAGTGTAAATCTATTTGTATACACATATTTATATCTTTTTTCACAAATTTTGATTTTCAAAGGACTGCAAAGGGTACCTTACCTTTTGCGTGAAACGTGCTGGTTTATTTTGACGTGAAACGTGATTTAAGCATAGTTAATAGAGGGGAATGGTTAGGAAGCCTTTTGTTACATTTCTTTGTTCTAGTCTGGATGTTGAACTGGTCTTGACCGAGCACAAAGTTTGTTTAAATTCTTTAGAAAATGGCTATATGAATAAACCGAAATGTTGTCTATTGGATTATTTATTGAAATATTCTAATATAATTAATTTTGAACTAGAATACATCGAACAAGCAGCGGAAAAGAAACATTTGGGTTCAGTTGCTCAACCATGGCAATTAAGGCGAAACAATGAAAAAATAAAAGATTTGTGCACGGTCACGGTTGAAAAAAATGAACAAAGACATATAACAAAAGGCTTCATAACCAGTCCCCTCTATTAACAATGATTTAAGGTCTAAAATCTTTTTGCATCCACGTGAAAGCCACTTTTGATTATTTTGTGCACGTGAAAGAGACTCTTTTATGGTCCGTCACGCGTGAAAAGACCAAATATTTTTGCGTGATTTCATTTTGCAAGGTCAGGCAAGGCCCTAACTGCAGGTAATAGAAATTTACTATTTTTCATTGTGTTCTTACCTACGACTTTTTAAAGTTTATTACTTTATTCCGTAACATCAGTGGAGAATG
Source organism: Telmatactis stephensoni (assembly GCA_029948255.1). Taxonomy (NCBI): domain Eukaryota; kingdom Metazoa; phylum Cnidaria; class Anthozoa; order Actiniaria; family Isophelliidae; genus Telmatactis; species Telmatactis stephensoni. Next base: position 440,675 of record JALIZF010001665.1, read on the forward strand.
CTATATAATGATTTAACTAGTTTTTGTCTTGTTACATGATGCTTAATACCGCGGTGAGTCTTCTCCGATCGTCGAGCTGGAGTGAAAGATTGTTAAATTCACTGAAAGACTTCAGTTGATTTTTAATAATCGTTAGTATTCGCTGTTTTAAATATTTCTTTAAGCTTCAGAGAATTTTGCAGAAAATATCTCGAGTTAAAAAATAGCAAATTTTTGTTACCTTCAGAGGACGCCATTTTTTTGTCGAACTAGATTCCAGTCTTGCTCGACAGTTTTGCTCCGACAACTTGTTCCCGACAACTTGTTCCCGACAACTTGTTCCCGACAACTTGTTCCCGAAAACTTGTTCCCGACAACTTGTTCCCGACAACTTGTTTCTGACAACTTGTTCCCGACAACTCGTGACCAGGTTTCACTGAATCCAAAACCTGTCCTAGCATGGCAGTTGGCCGATTTATAGTGACTGAATGCACGCAAAACAAAACAATAAAAGTATTATGCTTAAATTCTCGATCTGCAGTCACAAATTGTATTTATTTACTAACCTGCTATTAATAGCAAGGGTTTTGTTTTCACTGTGTCTATTTGACCGGCAGCCGGTCAATGTCCTCGAATTCCTATTTGACCGAATAAAACATCCGTACACCACCTAAAGTACACTATCTTTACTTCGAAATGGTAAGCGGTCATAGTTAACGCTCTAGTGTCCAACTAGCTCTTTTTCTCTAGCCCCGGCACAGAGTACAACGAGCGACCAAAAGACAGGGTCGTGACATGGTACGTGGGATCAGGGTTCACAGGCTTGGGATCGGGATCTCAAGCCATGGGATCGGCGTCACAAACGTGGGATCGGGATCAGTAGTCAAATCAACAGGGTTCAGGGATCAAAATTTTCACAACTGGGATCAGGGATCAAAATAAGATAACTTTTGGGATCAGGGATCAAAATTTTCGACGAAAAGACGGGATCACGAGCGAAAAAACGTACCATGTCACGACCCTGAAAAGACACTTAGAAAATTCAATCCTGGTCGTTGTACTCTGTGCCGAGACAAGACATGTAGGGCTAGTTCGATTTTGAAGCACTTTCCTTAGTAACTGAGCATTCCTGAATATAGATAGAATGTTTTGAATATCCTTCGACTCTTATTACTCGTGCCCAGGCCTTTAGGCCGGGAACGAGTTATAAACTGCAAATGTTTTTTTTCCTGTGGTCGTCTCGAGAATGCAGTATTCTTGCGCAATCGGTCACGTGCTACCCCCTGATTGGTTAAGAACGTAAAAAACAATGCCCCTCATTCATCACCTCCGTAGTGAACGCCAGCGAGGAACTTTAGGAATGCAACATGGCCGACTACAAAGAAAATAGCTTTCAGAGACAGGCTTTTCCTGCAGTGGCACAATGTAATTTGGAGCTTTTAACTCGAGAAATACCTATATACTTATAAGAGCTTCAGAATGGGCTGTTATTTTGAGCTTCATCTCCAATAGTTTGACCAAATATCGAACTCTAAATGGAGTACTTGAAAGAGAACCCCCGCGATAAACATGGATAAAGAGTATTTCCTATGAGCTGTGAATCTACGAATTTCTCATCCTACATGTTGCTAAACGAACATACGTAGAAGCAAGTCAATTGTATTCCTCATTCAAGCATTCAAGAGATCTTGAGAGGTTTTTGTACTGAATTTTAATACGGAATTCTAGAGCAGACCATTGCATGGAACGGTTAGGTTCCATTGACCTTGTTGGTCACGTAACGTCTTTTATTATTTAAAACATCCGAAACATGAACGAAAAAATTCACGATTTGTTATTGTGTCAAAAACGCCGTTGTAGAAGTCTTTACAGCAAACAATTGAGATACATAGTGAAAATAAGAAGTTGAATAAACTTGTATATTCGCTGGTAATATTTTGCATGTCGACTAATAGCTGCTGACAGACGAATTGACTAATCAAATATTTTTTAGTTTAAGTTAGCCGATTCAAAAAGGGTCTTTATGTTACGGTTAACTATTTCCCGGAATGGTGAAGAATGCGTGAAACGGCTCGGGGAAGAGTACGAACGGGGCCAGTCATTGAAGCCTCTCCTAAAAGGTGCTTCCGGGGCACGAGTGAACGCACGTGTGCGTCTAGTTTTTGGAGATACTCTTGCAACAAAAATTCAAAACTGTCGGTCAATGACCTCGAATTCCTATTTGACCGGCAGTTTTCAAATTTTCCAATACTTCCCCGAAAAAAAAACATTCGTACACCATTTAAAGTATTCTATCTTTATTTAGGAATGGTAAGCGGTTACAACTACCGTTGTAATTTGCCTAGCTTCGGCACAGAGTAGAACGACCAGGATTGAATTTTTCCAATTTTTCTAAGTGTCTTTTGGTCGCTCGTTGTACTCTGTGCGCGCCGGGGCTAGAGAAAAAGAGCTAGTTGGACACTAGAGCGAGCGCTAACTATGACCGCTTACCATTTCGAAGTAAAGATAGTGTACTTTAGGTGGTGTACGAATGTTTTATTCGGGGAAATATTGGACAATTTGAAAACTGCCGGTCAAATAGGAATTCGAGGACATTGACCGGCTGCCGGTCAAATAGACACAGCGGTTTGTTTTTGTTTTTCTTCGTTTTTTGATCGAACAGCACGATCTTCAAGTCGTTCCTTGTAGCGTTGATCACTGACAAATATGCCAGGCGTTCCTCGTTCCTCGTGTCGAGCAGTGTGTGAAGTTAGGATCAGTTAGGCGAGGGAGGAGAGGTTTAGGAGAGGTATTAAGATAAAGTTCCTAAACTTTCTTCGCAGCCTCCGACTTCGTGGCTTCGCAATGACTTCGCACCATTCTATTTTTGATGGACAAATTTTGTTTCCTCATACTATAAAACTCGATAAACATCCAGAGTGTGACTAATCAAACGCCTGGTGAGAGTTTGTTGTTGATTAATTTACAATCAGGAATATGGAATTTTTAATTAATTTCCTGTGTAAAAAGTGTCTTTTAAAATTTCTGTGTAGCGAAATTTGGCTATTACTCGTTTTTCCATTACTGTGATTACTCGTACATGCGTTACTCATTACTGCGTTACTCGTTTTAGTAATACCCTTGTTTCAACATCGTTTCGATTTTGTTGAGAATCGATGTTGAAGTCGTTTGCCACCCCCTTTCAACAATGTTGAAGCGTGTTGAAACGTGTTGAATCAATGTTGAATGAAGTTTAAAATGATTTAAACTTTGCTTCAGCATTGCTTATGCTTCAACATTTCTTTTGTTCTCTTAATGTTGAATCAAAGTTGGGCATATTCAAAGTCGTTTGCTACCCTCTTTCAACATTGTTGGGTATGCGCGTGCGCTCTAATCCGTCTTGTAGTGTTTCAACACTGTTGAAAGGGGGTGGCAAACGACTTCAACATTGCAATTCAACAAAATCGAACGGATGTTGAAACAAATGTTGAAACCGTTTGCCACCCCAGTGTTCAACATCGTTCAACATTGTTCAACAGCGTTCAACAAAATCGAACTGATGTTGAAACAAATGTTGAAGTCGTTTGCGCGGGCCATAAGTGTTACAACGGTGTTACGAGAGGATCGGAGCAGTAATGGCAAAATCTCAAGACTGCGAAAATGATTAACATAATGTCTTCATAAATACAATATCTTTGTCTCACAAAAGTATACAAGAGAAATATTATGTATACACCGAGAACACGAGCATTTCATTTCAGGCTAAAACTCAAACATTTCTTAAGAAAACATCGTAATATGCACGCATGCGCAGACGTTTTTCACTAGTGTCCCGAAAAAAGAGAACAAGCCTAAAACTAGCGCTTGGGTATTATGAGTATCTTAGCCCTCAAATGTCCATCGCGGAACATCGCACGCACCCATGCATGAAGCCCATGGCATAGTATGTTACTGGCATAAAGCCACATAAAGCCAGTAGCCACAAAAACGTGGTAGGAGGTCGAACAGGTCTGCATCACAGTTCAATGATTTCATCCATATAGTTGTCAGCAGTGATGAGTACAAGAGTAAGCTGATCTTCGAGAACTCAAAAAACCAAAGGAATGGAAATGTTTATGAAAAAAATCGGATTGAATTGACTGAAGTAAAGGGCTAATGAAAGAGGGGGACAGCAGCATTCTTCTACTTTGTATTAAGAAAAGCAGACATTTTTTCGCGGAGGCTTGTCTTCTCCAACAATCTCTTATCCTTTTCATAAGAAATAGTAGTCTTCATTTCTTTTTGTCGCCATTTTTCTTTATAATGACGAAGTTGAGTGCCGCTGACCAAATGCACTGCTTTCGTAAAGACTGTCTTTTAGGATCGACTCATTTACTATAACGTTTTACCTGGCCTGTCGAACTAAATTGTTTGGGTCGACCTGAATTGCTCATTAAGTACGGCTCAATTAAGTACGACTTTAACATTTGGCCTTCGCCTAAGAAACAAATAGCCAACATGCCCGGGGGGGGGGGGGGGGGGGGGGGGGACTCCGATCGGAAATGGACGGGGATGCTCGTCGTACCTTTTAGGGGTCAAAATCAGCGATCTGGTACCTTTTAGGATGTGCCAGACTTTAGTGGACTACTAGAGACCTAGCTGGTACCTTTTAGGGTAATTTTTTCCTCCATCAATGATTAAATACTGGAAACAAAGATAGGATTGCACGACCATCAAATTGTTCGTATAGAAATAGACACAATTGATCGCTTGATTGACTAAAATATGCAAAATGTCAAATTTAGTGTTTTCGAGTTGGTACCTTTTAGGGGTAAAAACATGTATTGCCACGCCCACCCGGATATGACTTTGGTACCTTTTAGGGGTCGTTTTTAAAATTTCCGACGAGCATCCCCGTCCTCTTATATATAGGAGTCCCCCCCCCCCCCCCCCCGGGCCAACATGGCCGTGTACTCGACGTGCAGGCAGCTTGTGTAGAGCTCTCGAATGTGTATTTCTGAGCAACTTGAGACTGTACATCATCTGAATTTGTTTATATTCAGAAACAGTTTTACTATACGTGTTTTAAATAAGCGTCTGTTTAGTTGTAAAGCTGTAAAGTTGAGAGCTTAAGTTTTATATTTTGATAACTTAAGTTGAGTATTGAGGGATTAGGCATTAAAAGAAGCGACCTAAAATTAAATATATTGATTGATAACTGAAGTTGAATGTTGGAGTGACAGATTGATTTTGGCGGGATTTGAACGCCATATTAGTACGCCAGTTCTTGACTACCATTTTTTTCTAGTTTGGACACCCATCAAACTGAACTTAGCCACTTGTTTATTGTTACTTTTGCGTATTTCAATTTACTCCACCTGAAAAATATGCATATCTGATGTATATTATTATAGGTATGTTTTCAAAGTTTACCTTTTTTAATTTAATATAGGGAAGGCGAAGAATGGAGACGTTTCCGTAAGGCTCTTGCTCCAAAAATGATGAGGCCCAGAGAGCTTTACGACAACATTGATAATTTCAATGGCGTTGTTGATGATGCCTTAAAGAGCATTCAAAAAGCTCGAGGAGAAGGCTCTAGTGAAGGAGAAATTCCAAATCTTAGAGAAGAATTGTCAAAGTGGGCTTGTGAATGTAAGTTTGATCCTCCCAGCAAAAAGAATCAGAATCAGAATCAGAATCAGAATCAGAATCAGAATAAGCATGAGCATGAGCATGAGCATGAGCATGAGCATGAGCATGAGCATGAGAATGAGCATGAGAATAGAATGAGAATGAGAATGAGAATGAGAATGAGAATGAGAATGAGAATGAGAATGAGAATGAGAATGAGAATGAGAATGAGAATGAGAATGAGAATGAGAATGAGAATGAGAATGAGAATGAGAATGAGAATGAGAATGAGAATGAGAATGAGAATGAGAATGAGAATGAGAATGAGAATGAGAATGAGAATGAGAATGAGAATGAGAATGAGAATGAGAATGAGAATGAGAATGAGAATGAGAATGAGAATGAGAATGAGAATGAGAATGAGAATGAGAATGAGAATGAGAATGAGAATGAGAATGAGAATGAGAATGAGAATGAGAATGAGAATTTGAATCAGAATCAGAATCAGAATCAGAATCAGAATCAGAATCAGAATCAGAATCAGAATACTTTATTTTATAACCCACGTTGACGGGCAGGGACTGTTCAATAATTCCAACGACAGATCTACAAGGAATTTGTGCTTTTCCCCACTTTTCTCTTGCACTAACTTGGTTGTATTGATCATTACAGCAATTGGGACTTTAGTCTTTGATGCCAGGGTTGGTTTGTACGAAGATCCACCAAGAGAAGATGGAAAAAAATTAATCGAGAATATTCAGAGTTTTTTTGAGTCACTTCAAAAACTTGAATTCGGTCTAGAAGGAAAATTTCAGAAATATATCACTACGCCAGCTTGGAAACGATTTTGCCAGTCAATAGAGCAAGTGCTTCAACATGGACTAACCTTCGTTGACGCTAAGATCAAAGAGTTGGGTGAAGATTTAAAGGATCCTGAAAAAGTCCTCAGTCAAAAAGGTAACTAGGATTTTTGTAAGGCATGATTGGTATATTACAAACTCTGCCATTATTAAAAACATTTTGGGAAAAAATTAAAATCATACAGCAAATAGATTCCATTTCTCCTCTGTACTCTAGAGTTGTACGGAAGACGTCAAAATGTGGTGAGAACAAAAGTTGCGTTCGTCTCGTTGCACACTTTAATTTTGGCTCTCACCTCATTTGACACAGTTATCAGTACATCCATTAGAGTACAAACAATCGAAAAATGGAAACTATTATATTTAATTTATTATCAGAACTTGAACATACAACCAGGAACTGCCAAAAGAGAACGATAATATAAAAAATTGGTACTACCTAATAAGCCAGTTCGGAGTTTAAGAATCGTTTTCAGTGCGCATGCGATTTTATCCCGAACTTCTCACCTTCTTTTGTTTAAACATTCTTTTGTTTTTAATCAAACAAAAGAAGGTGAGAAATTCGGGATAAAATCGCATGCGCATAAGAAACGATTCTTAAACTCCGAACTGGCTTATAGCGAAGAGATTTAATTGTGTTTTTTTTGTCAAAGTTTATTTCTAGCTTATTCTAGTAGTATTACCTAAGGTTTTTCTAGCAGATTATTCTAACTTTATTTTATTTTTTGCATTTAACAGATTTAACTTATGTTTTCTTTTGCCTATGTTTATTCTATTGATTTTATCGTTTTAATAGGGTGGTACTCTGCATGGGACTCAAGCCGTCCCGATCGCGCCTAGCTAACCCTTTTGGTCCTTCTCCTGTATATTTATTTTCATTAGTATTGTAGTTTTGAATATGTAGTCAACTGAAGACCAATAAAGCTGTTAATATAAAACAAAACAAACCAAACCAAAACAAAACAAAACAAAAACATTTATTCATATTCAGTGAGATTTTAGAATTAACTTTGTGGCAGTGGTTAATTCATAATTCTCAGAAATAGAATGCACGCAAAAAGATTGATTCACACAAGTAAACCATTTCAACATCCTGGATATTGCAAACATTATATTGTGATTTATTGTTATATACTGTTCTAGTCCGCGACTTTCCGAAATAATCACTTCGGGTGACGGAGAATGAAAACCTCCCGAATTTTGCCGAGTACTTTTCTTCGATTTTCGCTAGGAAAGTACGATTTATTAAGAAACTAGCTGGAGTTTGTAGTGATTAGCTTTTAATATTTTATTGAAAATCACTCTTGACAAATATGGTGTCTACGAGGACATTCGGAATGAAACAGGAAACCCAAGCTATATTATTGTAGACTCGCCTGTCCATGTGCTCCACGTAGTTGTTATCCGGCGTGTGGATAATCGGTAAGTGGAGAACGATTTTTCTTTCTTTTTCTCATATAACCTGGGCCCGGTTGTTCGAAGGGCGATTACCGCTAATCCTGGGTTAAAATGAATGGTTTTCTTTAGATTTAATCCTGGGTTAACGCTAATCGTCTTTCGAACATACAACCGGGCCCTGGTATACAGCTTTAACCAAGGAGTAAGGAGTTTGTTTTTAAGGAATGGTTCTGGATTTGGGGTGGTTTGCGAAAGGTTTTGAGCAGATAGTTGATCGTAAACACAGTCGTTTGTTTGACAACGATCGAAGTCTGCTGCTGTGTCACTTTATGTTCCCAATTCGATACCAAATCTCGTGTGGATTTCATTTGCATTTATGTCTTACTTTCGCTTTGGATTTTTTGGAAAAGTCTTTGTTATTAATTCTCGACTTTATTTGGCTTTGTTGTATATTTGAGTCAGTGAAATTGAGGCGGATGTCTTGACCTAGCTGATTCCTCCGTAACCACGCCTTCTCCAAAACGCACATAACTTGTTAGCACCCTGACGCTATTTATATCGGTAGTGCGGCGATGCGTAAAATGCAAACATTCACCTGGGAAAACCCCAAAGCAGGGTTAAGAGAGAGATGATATTGGCGTAATAAGTAGTATTCATGGTTTGTTCAATTACACTTCTCAACTAACAAGCTAAAAATAAAAAGCTGATTCATTTGAAGGCTTTTATTTGTTCCATTGCTTTAACACGACGGTATTTTGACTAGACAAACAGTGAGTAAGGTTTTTAAATTTGGATTATATAACTTCTGATATTCACGTGAATAAATAGAGCATTTAGTTTATATCTATGGCACTGTAGTGTTCTTAATTCACTTTCTTTTGGTATTTGGACTTCAACGATAATGGACTCATAATGGAAGACCATCAATTTTCTTGCGAATTTTGTTTGAAGTCGTATACTAGACGTTCGTCACTATCGAGGCATTACACAAACTATCCTACACATCGTCGGCCAAAAGTTAGAGCGGAAGAATGCGTACAAAACCTCCTGAATACAACTCCGTACTATCGCCAGGCCCGTCTAAACAAACTCGCAGAGAACTTATGTTTTACTGAAATCCTTGATACATTCGTACCTAAATTATCTAAATCTGTTCCTCTCCTCGAATACCTCGAAGTATCTTGTACTGACAACAACAATGTCGATCTTATCAAGTTAAAGTCTGAAATCAAGAATTTGCTAGCAGCTTTAGCTGAAAAATATCCTCAAATAGCCGAAAGTCTTTCAGTTGCGCCCATCACTAGTACACTTACTGACAGAAAATTGGAAATTGTACGACAAAACCTACTCAAAATAATGACATAAATTGGCTAATTTTAAGATATCATGGACTTGAACTTCGCTTCAACGAGATTCTGAGGCGCGAGTCAAGGGACTCTAAGTAAAACCCGCTTCGCCAAAATGTCCTGACGGCGGGAGGGGCTCGAAGGAAAAGTTTGTAAATACATTTGGAAGCTTTAAAATTTCGCAAAAACTGTTTTTTTTAAGATGTAAATTCTATAAAATTTTCTATATTGTTTCTTAAAAATCAGTTAAGAAAGAAAATTCACATTTAATGATATTTTATTGATTTATTAAAAACCCACAATACCCTACCCGGGTAGGGCATAGATTTGCTTATCCCTTCGGGGTGATGCTAACAAGTTGTGCAGGTTTACTTTGCGCTGATTGGCTACTGTCTTCTCGAGGAATCAGCTAGACAGATAAGCACTCGAAGACTTAAAATATAATTTGTTTTTGATTTTATCTGCACAGTGATATTGTACTGATATTCTGTAAAATACTGATGTGAAAGATAAGTTGATTTATTATATGATTGAGTCGATCGGTTTTCTTTGGTATTTGTAGGGCTTTATATCGCATATTTCCCTAGTCATTATGAATTCAAGGGCATTATACAGATATTGCCCTCGTACGAGGGAATTATACAGATATTGCCCTCGTATGAGGGCAATATACAGTTATTGCCCTCGCCCCATACTTCCCTGGGTCATCTTAATTTGGATGTTAGACTTAGAAATGTTCTACTGAGCCCCGAAATCATGCACTACAACAACTTGTAATATTTTGCGTTGCGAGTTTCTGACTTGGATTCAAAAACTCGCAACGCGTTGCCGAAGCGAAAATTGCAAGGAAAATCCAAGTGTCATGTTACACGAGAAAGATTTTTTACGCAACGCCGTTGCGCTGAAAATTGTCGTTAAAAATCGTCTCGTGTAACACCGCCTTTAGGATTCGAACCCGAGACTTTCTGCACACCTATACCCGCCTTTAACCTCTATACTACTGAGCTAACTGATGGAAACTTATCAACAAAAATTCGTTTTGTCTGTTATAATAGTGTTCGTTAACTTCACCGTGAATAATATTGCAAAGCAATTGTTTAAGATTTCGATCCTTCTGGGAATTCAGTAACAATGATCAGATAGTTAATGTCATTTGGGATTGTTTTAGTGTGAAAGCCTCCTCAATCATATAATAAGCCAGTTAATTCTTACCTCGAATATTTTTTATCGGATTCAGTCATTACAAGATTTTAATTATAACCCACTTCAGAGTATCAGTAGTACGAGAGGCTATTTATATTTTTCTGACTATTGATTATTTTTGGTCTCTCGACAAGCCCAAAATGATCGATTGACCAGAATCGAGTTATAGTTCATTTACTCACTAGAGACTGCGGTAAATTAAGTTAATGGACTTCCAGAACATACTGTACTATTGACAAATGTTTTTCCCCTCATTTTTTGTTCCAGATTTTTCTGTTACTAAGACATTCCTGATGTAAAAATAATACCAATACTATGACAATTGTGAATAAACAATTCGCGTTTGTGAATCAATGCTTGTTATTCATGCAAACTGATTTGAGTTCCCAACAGTTATGTGCTTTCACTCCAATGGATCATCATTTATGTTTAACATTTTCAAGTTTTATTCAGTGTATACTACAGTATAGTTATTACTAGTACCCCTATACATCAGTGGGGGCATCCATGGGCAGTCTTGGAATGGACACATACATTAGATGATGGTTGGGACTTGGTCAAGTACCAAAACCATGCAGTTATCCATATGTACTGAGAGTGATCATATAATAATGCAAACTAGGCCATAACTCTAAAAATCTACGATAGTAGACATGGTCATTTTTGAAATGGTCATTTTGGTCATTTTTTCATGGTCATTTTTGTAAATTAGTATTGAAAATCCCTTTTGGGAATTACTAATGAACTTATTGTATTGTATTGTATTGTATTGTATGGTATGGTATGGTATGGTATGGTATGGTATGGTATGGTATGGTATGGTATGGTATGGTATGGTATGGTATGGTATGGTATGGTATGGTATGGTATGGTATGGTATGGTATGGTATGGTATGGTATGGTATGGTATGGTATGGTATGGTATGGTATGGTATGGTATGGTATGGTATGGTATGGTATGGTATGGTATGGTATGGTATGGTATGGTATGGTATGGTATGGTATGGTATGGTATGGTATGGTATGGTATGGTATGGTATGGTATGGTATGGTATGGTATGGTATGGTATGGTATGGTATGGTATGGTATGGTATGGTATGGTATGGTATGGTATGGTATGGTATGGTATGGTATGGTATGGTATGGTATGGTATGGTATGGTATGGTATGGTATGGTATGGTATGGTATGGTATGGTATGGTATGGTATGGTATGGTATGGTATGGTATGGTATGGTATGGTATGGTATGGTATGGTATGGTATGGTATGGTATGGTATGGTATGGTATGGTATGGTATGGTATGGTATGGTATGGTATGGTATGGTATGGTATGGTATGGTATGGTATGGTATGGTATGGTATGGTATGGTATGGTATGGTATGGTATGGTATGGTATGGTATGGTATGGTATGGTATGGTATGGTATGGTATGGTATGGTATGGTATGGTATGGTATGGTATGGTATGGTATGGTATGGTATGGTATGGTATGGTATGGTATGGTATGGTATGGTATGGTATGGTATGGTATGGTATGGTATGGTATGGTATGGTATGGTATGGTATGGTATGGTATGGTATGGTATGGTATGGTATGGTATGGTATGGTATGGTATGGTATGGTATGGTATGGTATGGTATGGTATGGTATGGTATGGTATGGTATGGTATGGTATGGTATGGTATGGTATGGTATGGTATGGTATGGTATGGTATGGTATGGTATGGTATGGTATGGTATGGTATGGTATGGTATGGTATGGTATGGTATTGTATTGTATTGTATTGTATTGTATTGTATTGTATTGTATTGTATTGTATTGTATTGGTGATGATTGTGGATGCTATATATTTTGCCGGACGAGCTACCAGTAACCACATGTCTTCATAGAGGGCTGGCTTATATTTTTATATGTACAATAGAATGACACAGGTGTATAGTTGTCTTTAATTCAAATCTTAAACATGCAAAACAAACAACAAACTTCCTGTGGTAATTGCCCAATTTTAAAGAGCTTGGAAAAGTTGAAATGAATTTTATTTTTAAAAGCATTTGCTTTGGTTTGTACATACTCTTAACCTTTGGTCTCCCGGGTGTGAAATGTATGGGCTTGTAAGCTCAGTGACCTTTATTACAGTGGACGTATGTGTGTATGTATGTATGTACGGACGGACGGACGGACGGATAGCCGTTGGGCTCCCTATGTGTCCATGAAAAATCAACTGGATGGGTTACCATTTTTTCTTAGCTATGGTGCTCCGCTTGTTTGGCACGCGCGGAGCTCCGCTAATATATGCAATTCGTTTTTGTGCAACTTTTTGGTTTTTATTCTACTCATGAATTGTTCATGTTTCGATTTTTCCAGGTGTTCCTCTGTTAACATACCTAATTGCCAAACAAGAACTGGCACCAGAAGAGATCAGTGCTTCTGCAATGGACATGTTCGCTGGAGGTGTAGACACGGTATGTTGATATTACCAGTTAAACCAGTTAATTAAGGCGCTGTTACACTGTGCAATTTTCCCAGCAACTTATCTCGCGACGGCGTTTCAAAACAAGTTGCAGAGAACATTATGGCGCTGTTATTTTCCCTAGCAACTTGCAATATTTTTCGCCAGTTGCTGGGGAAAATTGCACAGTGTAACAGCGCCATAATTTTCTCTGCAACTTGTTTTGCAGCGCCGTTGCGAGGCAAGTTGCTGGAAAAATTGCACAGTGTAACAGCGCCTTTAATTAATAATGAATAGTTCAAAATGAAACGCATAAATAAAATAAAATGTCAGTCAATAGCAATGGGCTTTGTGGAAGAGTATAAAGAATGAATTTTCAAGGCAATGACAAATAACCCGCTCTGTGACCTTTCTTTGTTGATAATAAACCTGAACAAATTTCTCGATTCTGCTTGGCTGAGAGCAACGATGTTAATCACTAACACAGCAGGAAAAAGTAATTTGCACAGCAGTGCAAATTCTGCAGAACAAACGTAATTGCACTGCACTGCAAATTAATAGTACCAAACAAAAATATCACAGAAATATCACAGAAATAAACACAGAAATATCCGTACGTTAAAAAATATTTTCTAACTCGCTATCGCTAGTATTTTGGCGGGATTTTGTACATTATATTCAAACGGCGCGCGTTGCCAAATCTCCCACCATTCAAATAAAAGCTATTCTTCACAGTGAAGTGAAGCTTTCACAAATAATTTACTGCAGTACACTGAGTTATCTGTGTTTCTTATCTCAATGGATTATACTGAAAGAAACACTTTTCCAACTTGGGAGGAGTTGTCAAGTGTAGAAGCTTAGACTACATATTTACAAAGAAAAAGAGCTCAAAACTGCTTTTTAGTACGATTATAGATTCAGCCGCCAATATCCGAAATATTTATTATAATTCTGTCCTACAAACCTAATACGGGACATGGTTGCTTCTAGTGAATGGCTACTTCCCAAACGTCTGCCCCAGAACAGACGTATATAATCCAACGCGATAAATACTGCAATTTTGGAATGGTAAATTGAACGTTAAAATGCTAAGCGCAGATGGTCATGTTATTTTGCATCAAAAATAATAATGATAATAATACAATTTTTTTCAAAGACCGCCCTCATCCTTTACTGGACACTGTACAATCTGGCCAGGTTCCCTGAAGCCCAGGAACGTCTGTACAAAGAGATTGTGTCGGTGGTTGGTCAGGATGGAAATCTTACAGCAAAGAACATGGGACAAATTCCTTATACCAAGGCGTTTTTAAAGGAATCATTCAGGTAAACTATTAAGATCATGCTGATATTATGTTGCTTGATCGATCGCAGGTGTGAGAATGAAAAAAAAACTCGCCACAAACAAAACAAAACAAAACAAAACAACACAACACAACTCAACACAACACAACACAACACAACACAACACAACACAACACAACACAACACAACACAACACAACACAACACAACACAACACAACACAACACAACACAACACAACACAACACACACAACACAACACAACACAACACAACACAACACAACACAACACAACACAACACAACACAACACAACACAACACAACACAAAACAAAACAAAACAAAACAAAACAAAACAAAACAAAGTTTCAAATCCCTGATTAGTCTCAAGCGAGATCGCTTGCGTGCTGCCGTGCCACTTGAAGGCTTTAATGACAACAATATATAAACATTCTTGAATTTTAAAACTTTGCTTATCTACACACATAAATAAATAATGAAAAAAGATCAATAAAAATGCACCCTTTCTGTTGTATGCTGAGGTGCAGATCCTCATGAGGATCCCGTGTTAACCTTTGGTGGGAATCCTATTCTTTTATGTGGAACTGTTTAAAGTTTAATGTGTTAAATATATGAAACGTCTTAAAGACAAAAATGATCTTGACCATCATTCCATTTATGTACTGTCTAATTAGGGACTCTTATTTACCTCTTCGATATGTCCATACTGAATTTGATTATCAAGACGCAACAGCGTGATATCGAAGATAATGGCTCAAGATACTTTATGTAAAAGCGACAAATGTGTTACCCCTATTAGCGACGAGAAATACATTTTTGGACTTGCTAAAGTTCGCCAGGTCCTAAGGTACCTATAGGCCGAAATTTGTCAAAGAGAGGTTGACAAACTGTTTCGCATTGCCAGAAATGATAACCGTGGCGCCTGCCATGAGCGGTCAGCAGTTATACCCTAAAGCTCAGAAATTCCAAAATGACGGATAGAACAACCAGAGGTTCGAAGCTAGCTATTTCTTATTTTTCTTTGCATAATCAAAGCAATATTTATTATGAGAAAAAAAAAATAGGAAAGTTATCCCTCTGATGAAAATGTTATGGTTGACTTGACTTGTTATGGCTGACTTGACTTGAAGATTTTCATAAATATTCAATACGTCTGACATATTCAAATAAGTTGCCGGGAACTCATATTTCGCGCCAAGGATGCGTCCGCTGTTCTAACTACTTAGAAGCTCAAGGAGTTTGACTTCAATTTGGTGTATCGATCGCGAGTGTTCGCCCAATATTACTCAAACTATTGCCCCAGAAGTTATTGGAATATGGAGTGTGATATCGCAGGTTGCCAACAACACGTCGAAGAAGTGCTTTTTTGAATTGAAAAAATGCTATTTCAATTTACTCCTCAATGAAGTAGAGAGACTTCTAATGTACAGTTGGTCAACCAAAATTCATCACTAGAGGTTCAACTTTTTTACTAGTACCTTTATTATGGTATTATAAGCCCTTAATATTAGTTGCTACCTCGACTATCCTCGAGGATTCCAGTTTCATGGTACTGGTTCTTATGGAGTATTGGACGAGAGTTTGCATGGAAAGATGCAATGCGAATTCTACACTTTGGTAAGGGATTTTTCTATTTTACCTTATATTACATGTTTAATTTCAACCTTTGAGGTTCATCATTTTGGCATATTGTATTCGAAATGTATAAATCGAGTTCGAGTAAAAGTTTTGCAACATTTTCTTGTACGATTTTAGTGATAGCGAGCAAGTTGAAAGGGACTGTTGCGAGCAACACGGAGCTGATTTCTGGCGATGGAATTCACTGTGAATGATATGCAAGATACTGGTCCAGTCAACGTGACCTCGAATGCTGCCTGAAGAATCCCCTGGAAATCTTTAATGATTGCTACTTTAATATTCATTCATAACAAAAGCTAAATTTAGATCCAATTAAGGACCTACTGTGTGTTCTCTTTACCCAGTTGGTGAATATTCCAATGACATCGAAATGGAAAACGTTTTCATAAGGCTTTATCATCTTGTCTTCTGAGATTTCTGTCTATTCCTTTCGCAGAGAAATGACCGATTCGGATGAAGATCAAGCTACAATTAGCGCCATTTGGAATGACACAATTGTGGAAGAAAATGACCTATCTTACTAAATTTGTGCTTATGCTTTCATGATAACCGTCACGAAATTAGGCATCCGAGGATTTTGCACCACTGAAGGCACAGACGCCGTTAAAACCGAAAATCCCTTACCAAAGTGTAGAATTCGCATTGCATCTTTCCATGCAAACTCTCGTCCAATACTCCATAAGAACCAGTACCATGAAACTGGAATCCTCGAGGACAGTCGAGGTAGCAACTAATATTAAGGGCTTATAATACCATATAGGAGCAAGGATGGCAATAGGAGCAAGGATGGCACAGTTGGTTAGTGCGCGGCCTTCGGTGCGAGAGGTCCCTAGTTCGATCCCCAGATCTCATATCCTTGTTTCGACTTCTTTCCATTCCGTGTAGCTTTAATTAGCTTTAAATACCCTTAAAACGGAGCACTGATGGAAAGAGGGGGGTAAAGAGCGCACCGTCGGCTTCCTGGGAGACCAGTGTTCAGCTGAAGGAACTACCGACGTTAAATATAGTGCTTTACCTTTACCTTTACACTGATGCCTTCAGATTTTGAGAAGGTATTGAGGCACTGAGGCACCGAGGCATTGAGGCACTGCGGCACCAAGAAACCTCACTGGCAACTAAGTTTGTTTAATTCAGTCATTCCTCCTCAACCTATTCAATGTTGAGGCGAGAAAAGTCTCCCACTCTGGAATCTGCTTAGTGGACATTCTTTAGGGGGCGAGGGGAGAAAAGTCACAATTCTTAAACGTAGAATTTTGACCATTTTTTTAAAAAGTGTGTTTACTGAAATTGGCGCTGATTTGAAATAGTTTGTTCAAAAACATTTTTTGGGTGAATGGCGGCCTCCGTAGCTTCTTCCCATTCGTACTTGTCAACATCCAACAAGCTTTGTTTGGTTTCCATGACCTTTTTTAAACATGCGGTTCTGTGTGTGAATCCATTTCAAATATTCTAAGAGGACTTATCTTAATTCCTTCCTGTAGGTGGTAACTAAGGTATTATTAGCTTTCACTATGACCACGTCGTGGACGTCTCCGCCTTTCCTCAACTCTGACACCAATTTTTTCCACTCCACTGGTAGCGTTTGATCACTTCATGTTGAAGTCTTAGCCAGCCATTTTCGTCTTCAGGACTTTCTTCAAAAGCAGGACTATCTTGTGAACTTTAGACTGAATCCTCCTCACTTTCTGAGTTGTATTAATACGTCAGTAGTGACTTCTGCTAGCAGCTGGTTTACCTTTACCATAGTTCTAGTCCTGCTGCATACTTGAGGCAGATTTTGAGCCATGGTATGTTTCCATCTGCAGTTCCTTCGACTGACATAATTATCCACATAATACTAGCAACAGGTAGACGGTTTATGTCTCAGCATTTCGGTATTTGAACATAAACTATATCCGAAGAATGAGACGCCAGCCAAATGTTCTATGGCAACATAATTAATTTTCGCATTCAAATTACAGATGAATTTCAAGCCAAAGACAAAGACATGCGCAGACAAGTTGTGTACATGCTATAGTTTGCAAGCAACGAACCTTCGTGAGCGACCGCGAACTAGCAAACCAAATGACGAAGGAGGACGATAAGCCTAAGCCATGGAGTTTCCATAAAGTGGTTTTGGTAGACTGAGATTCAAATACAGTTTTTAATTTATATATTTGTTTCCTAGAATCAGCCCCCTGATCCCTTCCAGTTCCCGCATACTGAAGAAGGACATGGTTTTAGGTGGCTACCACGTACCTGCCGGGGTACGTAAAGTAAATGAACACACGACATAGAGAACAAGTCTCATGAACAACCTAAAAGCAGAGCAATTGCTCTGCTGAGCAAACATGAACTCGACGTGTACCATGACTTGAAGTAGTACTCGTAAACACAAATTTCGGAATTTTAATTAAAATAGGAAAGGGGAGGGGGAAGGAAAGAGCCTGCAGTCACCTATTACTGTTTTTCGCGCCGCCCCCTAATTAAATATTTTAACTCAAAATTTGAAAAGCGAGTCAACTGCAACAATTATCCAATCACGGCTTAGCAGAATGGTCAATGAAAGTCCCCATTCGAGAACCTGGCTACGCAGGCGCATAATAACTGATGCCTATTTACCGCCACTTCACTAGAAAGTGATATTCCATTGAGAGAACTGTACATTTTCTACCCCCTTGCCCATTTTACAAGTATTTAAAGCTACATTAATAAGCTACACGGCTTAGAATTTTCACTCTGGGACAAAATGTGATACAAAATACATGCAAACATCGTGATTCCGGTCCAGAAAAGCACTGAAAATTGAATTCATTTCAGCTTGGGACGAAAAGACCTTTATGTTTTCTCGGGTAGAAACTACTCATGTAGGGTAGGAGCCAATTATGATGATGCTGACGACGACGACGATGATGATGATGATGTAAATGACTGGGAAAAATCATCCCGGTGTCCATGTAGAGACAACCTATAGCTAGACAACTTGAGAAATGTTGACATGCATGCAATTTTTATTTCAGACATTAGTCATGCCGTCAGTTTTTGCCGCTAGTCGGGCAAACTTCAAAGACCCAGAGGAATTCAAACCAGAACGCTGGTTGAGAGAGACTGATGAACAGTTTCATGCCTTCGCGTTTTTGCCTTTTGGATTTGGAGCAAGAACCTGCATTGGTGTGTACAACAACAAAAATTGTTTAATTTTGCTCGATTCGTCTTTTTGTTTGGGCTAGGGGCTTCTTTCCATATATTTTTGGTTATGTATAAGGTTTTGATTGCGCGTACCCGCGACACAAGCGCGTACAGGTACACAGGCACTAATTGGTCGAGAACATTTTGTAATCATAGCTATTACCATATTGGTTGAGAGACTGTGCTAGTTTTGAATAAATAAAACAGTTGTTATCGGCCAGGTTACCAAGAGACCATAATACTAAGAGAGCGAAGCTCAGTATTGATGTCTGTGCCATGTTCGTGGAGGCTAAGGCTATTTTTAGTAACTTCGCCATCGCGCGCGCAAGGCTCTTAAACAATAGAATTCAAACGGTCCCGTCCGCGCGCACGTCAAAAATCAAATTCTATTGGTTGAGGGACTTGCGCGCGCGATGGCGAAGTTACTAAAAATAGCCTTAGCCGCCACGAACATGGCACAGACGACACTAGTGAAAAACGCCTGCGCATGCGTGCATATTACGATGTTTTCTTAAGAAATGTTTGAGTTTTAGCCTGAAATGAAATGCTCGTGTTCTCGGTGTATACATAAAATTTCTCTTGTATACTTTTATGAGACAAAGATATTGTATTTATGAAGACATTATGTTAATACTGGCCCTAAGTTTCAAGAATTGATCTTAAGTTTTGACATTTTGTGAAAACCGTTGTTGAAGGCAAGCGTAAAAGCGAAATTTGCATAAGTTACAAAAGAACGAAGACGTGGCTACGAGCATGCGTAGACGTTTTTCACTAGTGTCGGCACAGACATCAATACTGAGCTTCGCTCTCTTAGTATTATGGTCTCTTGAGGTTACTCATTTTCAGTGACATGCACTACGCCATCGAGCGCGCGCTCAAGAAACGTTTTGCACTATTTTTTCCTCGCTTTTTTTCATCAAAAGTATGTCGTTTTTGGTCATTTTATCGGTTAGCATTGCTCAGTTATCAGAAATGTTTTTCTGCCAAATGATAGTAGCTATCAATATTTGGTAACAGGACTGAGAATCATACTCCGAATTAACAAATTGGATAAAATGGATATATTTATATTGTTATATATCTACGTTCGGCACTGTAACAAAAAAATATAATGCAGGGAGAAGGTTTTACGACTTGTAGAGCCACGGATCCAATTTGCTTCACTGGGGGATATGGTGAGAACGACAGTGACGTCGCAACTGGAATTCATCTCGTTGCACTGTTTTTATTCTCGCCACGTTAATCTATGCTTATAGAGCAGATTTCGTATGACTGTGAAAATGGCTTGGTCACGACACGGCACGGTCACGAAGGAGTCTCGAATGTTTTAGAAATCACGACTTTAACACGGTCACGACACGGCGCGGCCAGTTGCACTCTCATACAAAATCTGCTCTGCCACAGTATAGACACATGGAAAATCGAAAGCTTTAGCAAAGTATTAACATTGCATGTTGTCTTTTAGGTAAGCGTGTTGCAGAACTCGAAGTTCACCTTTTCTTGTCAAAGGTAATTGTTGTACACAGTAATGATTTAGGTCAATACTGTTTTATTTTTGATGGATTTTTCTTTCTTATCCAGTTTTTTTCTTCCCTTAAGGTAATGGGCTCGCGCGGGTTTTTATCGACAAATTTCTATTAATTTGTCAGTGATGTTCGTAAATCAAATCAGTCTTTCATCATCCAGTGGTTAAAGTTGTGGCTCAGCTTCTTACGTTTTTGCAGACTTTGCTGATTATTGAGGTCAATAAATCGCGAATACCATCGTAACTCTGGGCCACAAAGACTCCCTTTTTGCGAAAGAAGGCGTGGCTGACCGTGAATTTGTCCCCGCATGCACAACGGCTTGTTAAATCGGACAAAGGCAGGTTGTAGCGTAGAAGTAAAGAGTACCTGAATTCCTTATCTGATCTTGATTTCGGAAAGCTTTGAATTGAGGAATTTGTTTTTCGTCTCTATGTTTTGGATCAGACAGTCTCAGGGGAGTTGACTCTTGGTGATTTTCAATTTTCCTTTGTTCTTCCATGCAAATTTGAGTTACTTTGCCAACATTGCAGCTACAGTATACTTGATTGTTCGGTTGTATTGATATCGTCATCTTTTTGCAAATTGAATTCAAATTCCTTTCTATGATCGTATCTGTATCTTGAGTTTCTGTTCCTTTTCCACCTTGTTTGTGGCTTATTCATTATTGATCATTTTTCAGGTTGTTCAACAATTCAGACTTGAATGCAAAAACAAAATTCCACCAGAATCAAGAATGAGGGTGTTTCTTGTTCCTGAAAAAACTCTGGAAATCAACTTCATCGATAGGAATTAAAACGTTAACACCTAGGCTTACGTATCGAAAATAAATTCATGATTCTAAAGGCTGTAAAGTCATAGCGTTGTGTGATTGAATATTGGAATTTAAAGGGGAACCGAATGCTAAATTGCTAAATTTAGCCTTATTCTTTAAAATATCTTAAGATTCATAAGTACAACAACTTTCTGAAATGCAAAACTAATAGAAAAACTTTCGCATAAATTTGAATTTTTGTCGGCAACAGCTTGCCCACCACCAAAAGTTTTTAAAGAAAAAAAAGCAAACTTCGGTGGCCCATAACTTTGGCACTATTCATCAAAACTACTTCAAAACTTCAATTTCTACTAATTTCGGTATGCTCTTTCTAAATGTTGTATTTTTGTTTTAGTTGGATTAAAAGTTAGAATGTCACGGTGTATCATGCAAGGTGTGCAAAATCCCCATTGTAAGCTCTCCACCTTAACAAGTATCGAAAACGTTGAAGATCGTAATTACGTCATAGACTCATTAAATTACTGCTGACACCTTATGAGCGCCAACGGATTTTATGTCCAAGCGTGCGAAATCAGTATGTTTAACATTTACTTTCATCCCGAAACCTTTCGCAATGCGTCTTATAACAGTTTCTAAAGTTAGATTGTTTCTAAAGTCATACGACTCTAACGAGAAAGGCTAAATTCAGCATTCAGTTCTCCTTTAATACTTATGAATAACCATTAAGCTCATAAAGTCGATTCATCAACAGCGACGCTAAATAATTATAGTAAAAGAACGACACGGTAGATACTTTTCAATTTATTTCCAGACATGTTTCGGCGTGACTTACGCCATCATCAGTGTGGTAAAACAACAGTTCTCAAAGTTTAAATATGGTAAGAGCACGTGCATATATGTGATAATTGAAGATAAACATTAATTATAAAGTCAAAGAAAGTTTGGCATGCGTGACTTGCTGGTTAAAGATGGGATTCTGCCATTTAATGTGCATAGCTATTCTTGACAGCGCTAATACTGCAATATATCCAATATTGCTGCTGGCTGAAGTAACTATCTGGTATAATTACTGGTCAACTTCATAACTACTAAAAATTGTCGAAATTGAAGAAAATTTTATTTTAAAAAAATGAAGTATTGTATGAGCATGCGTACTTCTGTTGATTGTATATCCCACACGTTTTGATGCTAACGTTTATCGTAATAAAGAAAGCCTTACAACACTTTATCTTTCTGAATCGGGAGATGGATTTTGAAAAGGCTCTGAAAAGTTCTGAGACTGGTAACTTAGCAGTTACATTACCATAAGCCAGTTCATAGTTTAAGAATCGTTTTCAGTGCGCATACGATTTTACCCCGAACTTCTCACCTTCTTTTGTTTAACCTTCTTTTGTTTTTATTCAAACAAAAGAAGGTGAGACATTCGTGATAAAATCGCATGCGCATTAGAAACGATTCTTAAACTCTGAACTGGCTTATGAAATTTGTCCATGTAGATGGGAAAAACTTATTGGCCACAGAATATTTGTCACAGAAACTCTGAACTGAATTATAGTTACTTGTGAATTATATGGTGCACATAGCTGATTGAGTAAAAATTTTAAAAATCATTGAGTATAGAAGTCTAGGCCGAAATGAACATGATTCAAAAGCAACTGGGACATATTTGGTATTCCAGACGCGGTTATGCAGCACATTCGTCGCATTTGATAAAACATATGGAAATCCAATAATCAAGCAAAACACGATACATTTTTCAGCTTCTGTCTTTTATTGTGAAAAGGTTATTGTTTATGCAATTAACTATATATATTATATAGAGAGAGAGAATAAGTGAAGAGGTGTTGTCCAACGATGTACTCCCAGTAAAAGGATCCTTCAGGATTCACAGTCTGCACTCGATAGACTGAATATCTTGAATAAGGTTAAAAGAGAAGGCAGGCAACTTCTAATGTCCAAAAATAATTTAATTTAAACGTTTCGATCTTCGGTCTTCTTCAGTAAAATTAAAAATTATATACACAAGGTAAAAGAGCTTCTCTATTGAGAAGCTTTTTATCTACATCTATAATAGAGTTAATTTTCTCAATCGCAGTGAATTGAAAATCATTTAAAGAATGCGCGCTGTTGTTAAAATGTATCGCAGTTTTACAAGTCTTTATATTGTTTAACATAGCAGGCTTGTGATTGCGGAACTTTTTGGACGAAGCTTATTGGACGGCGCAACTCCATACGTTACGCCCCTATGACCTTAAT
The DNA here is from genome assembly GCA_029948255.1 of Telmatactis stephensoni. Taxonomy (NCBI): domain Eukaryota; kingdom Metazoa; phylum Cnidaria; class Anthozoa; order Actiniaria; family Isophelliidae; genus Telmatactis; species Telmatactis stephensoni. The sequence continues at coordinate 464,186 of JALIZF010001665.1, forward strand.
AAAAGGCAGGAGTTTAGGTCGATCCAAAAATAGAGTTAATTTTTAATTTTAATTTTAGCTCTCTCTGAAAAGTGAGTGGTTCATTCCCATGTTTTTGATGAGTTTTTTGAAATTGAATATTAATGACCTTTAGTATAAATAGACCTTGCATTTTGTGCCATTTACCATCCCCTTCTTTTACCTTGTACATATGATTTTTAGTTGTTTTATTTTAATTTTACTGAAGAAGACCGAAGGTCGAAACGTTTAAATTAGAATATTTTTGGACATTAAAAGTTGCCTGCCTTCCCTTTTAGTTTTATTCAAGATAATAAATATATAGCTATTTCAAAAAAGGTTGACGGGGCGAACGGCGAATGGCAATGGTCATTGCACGACCGAAAGGAACTGTGGTCACGCCGTTAGACCGCTATCCGGCGCGGAGATATGAATAGCCTATCCACCACTTTGTCCAATAAGGTCTTTACTGTATGGTACCGGTATTGCTTGGGTATTTAATTAATGAAAATGAAGCAATTCTTGTTACCCCTAAATTCCTTTTGGTCGTGCAACCACCAATCGCCAATTGCCTTTCGCCATTCGCTCCGTCAACCTTTTTTGAAATAGCTATAAACAATTTGTGTAACCTAGAGCGATAACACTTAAACCGTGAAATAACTTAGTAACTAAATAGAGACAAATAGTAGCAAAACCCTTTGTTTTCTATTGTTTCATTAGTACTATTTGTACTTTTTAGTTAGTACTTGTTTCACGGTCTTAATAACTTGTAACATATCCTATAATGCATCACTTTATTAGTAGTAATTAGCAATAATTAGTACAAACTCTAGCTTGCACACTTTTAAAGTTTGTATTTTATAAGTGTATTAAGAATAAAGACAGTAGTTCTCTGAATCCAATTGCTTCTAAGTCTAAATCCCATATGGAATTTTGCAAAGGATAGTAAGGTGTTGTTTTGAATAAATTAAAAAAAACATAAGGGTTTTACCTTGGAAGCTCAAACGTCGACTCGATGTACTTGCTTCCTTTTGAACGCTTACTGAATTATACCTAGTGCAGCAAAGACAACAACACTTGGCAACAGGTACGTTAACATCTTGTTCTATCCCATACCTAGCAAATATCATGAAACAATTCGACAGAATTTGTAGAAGTCGAGGTAATACAAATTCGCAACGTTCACCTCGCAGTCACAACGCGACTACTCCGCAAGTTTGCTTGAGGATAATATTGACGTTTAGCTTCTCATGTCTCCATATTTTGTTCACAAGTTACAATAGGCATTTGTCCTTCTTATAGCAGATATAGTTCTCGCTGTCTTTGAAATTTTGTTGAGATTTTGACGGTAGTTTTGTCTACATAATTTTGCGTCCTATCGGCAGCACAAAGTTTATGTCGCAACTTCTAAAGATTAAATTGGCGCGATACATGTTGTATATAGTCCTCTATGCCTTTCTACTGGAATAAGGAAATAGGAAAAAAACTCACCTTTGATTTTTGGAATTATGACCAATTTTTTTCATAAAACCATTTTCAAAAATCGTCCGATATTTCGAGATATTTGATCTAATTCGCAGAAAAATCATTATCGGTGCAAACTTTAAGGCTTGAAGACAAATGGCTGCAAATTTCTCAGAAATCAGACAAGGTTTTGGTTTAAAGAGGCGCGATTGAACATCATGCCTGACAAACAAATCAATAGGTACGTACGGGCCATTTTAAATTGTAAGTCTTCGAGTGCTTTTCTGTCAAGAAATCCGGCTCAATTTCACTGACTCAAATATACAACGAAGCCAAAAAGTTAGAGAATAAAAAAAATCCAAAGCAAAAGTAAAGACATAAATGTAAATGAAATCCACACGAGATTCTGTACATAAAGTGACATGGCAGCAGAGCTCGATCGTTATCTTACAAACACTGTGCTTACGATCGACTTTCCGCTCAAAACCTTTCGCAAACCACCGCAAATCCTGAACGATTCCTTAAAAACAAACTCCTAACACATTCGGTTAAAGCTGTGCCTGGTTATATGAGAGAAAGAAAAAGAATTCGTCCACCACTTACCGACTATCCAGACGATAAGTAACAATCACACGAAGCACATGGACAGGTGAGTCTACAATTAATATAGCTTGGTTTCCTGTTTCATTCTGAATGTCTTCGTCGACGCCATATTTATCGAAAAACTTGAAAGATGTTTTATTCAAACGGAGATATTTATGAAATAATTAGAGGTTAACGCACTCAGCGTGTGAATTATCGGGATTTACCATCACGAGTTTCCTAACAGTTAGCCGAGTGCAGTATGAGAAAATTTCGAGTTCATTGTTAGTGAACGAGTGAAGGTATAAATCCCGATAATTCAGGAGCAAAGAGTGTTTTAACTTTTTTATTATTCAATTTGAATACACTGCAGAAGCAGGCTAACACTGTCAGTCGACGTCTAAGATCACTAGATCAATAACTCAAGTCACTCAAAATAGTAATTCAAAATTAGTTTAATATATAGCATTTGGTAATTTTAACAATACAAAATATACTTTTCAAAAGAAAGCTACTGGAAAATAACCGTGATACAATCACTTTAGATTGTTAAAAGATAATAAACAGTTCTCAGAATCCATGTCACAACTTGCTCGGTAAGCTTCAAATTGAAATCGTCCATATAATCAAGAACTACATTTTTGGATTGTATTGTTATTAAAAGTGATTTAGCACTGAGTTCTTTCTAGAACTGTGTTAGTGAAAGGTCTAGAAAATTATCGATGGAGTTTTGGATATTGGTTTAAACTGCCGACTTATGGTTGAAACTGGTTAACTCTGGTACAAGAAGTAGTTGTCGTCTGTCGCCGATTCCCAGCTAGCAGAGTCTCTCTCGTGACGGTCCTGCAGGGAAATGAGCTGAAGACTGAAAAACTCGTTTGGCGTTTTCTTCGATTCCTGATAAAATTTATTTACCCCATATGAGAGAACTAGGCGACAGACTTTCTAAACTTTCTATACGATTTACGAACTGTATGGTAGTTTATCTAGACTGTTCGGACAAACATTTTTGATGTTAACAGAAGTGCCTGAAATGATTTCCATGTTCAATGCTACCTATAAACTTGACTACAGTCCAAGCTACATATGTTTACAATTTGTGAGTGAGTGGGTGAGCGAGCGAGTGAGTGAGTGACACGTTTGCATATTCTGCCCCTCACAATAGCTAATGAATTTGTAATCCTCGAGTTAAAAAGGGCACTAGTTTGTTTATATTGTTAATATGCAAATTACTTCTAAATATACTTGGAATCAATTTCTAGGCTAAAATTTTTCGATTAAGTCAGTTTGTTTATTTAAAAAAAGTGGAATAGATTTCGTGTGAATACTGTTTGACAGGGAAATTCGTCATTTGCCGTCAGACTCCCTTCATTCGGTAATGCCGTATTTCTATTGTTTATTAAACATCTTTCTGATCAAAGCGTTGGATTATATCCTATTTCTGTTTCTTGGTGTACACTTTGTATAGTAAATCATATGGTTTCAAGTGCGACTTGGAATAAATTTGAACGAGTGGGATTTCAAAGAGTTCGACCCACGAGTTCAAATTTATTCCAAATTGCACGAGAAAGCCATATGATTTCCTAGTAACAATATACATGAAAAAAAAAATCAGAAACAAATAAGTTTTTTTCTCTGCAAATTAGAGGGAACATTTTTAGTAAAACCTAAAGGCGCGGTTGATTGCGTATGATGGCGTCAGTAGCGCGCGCACATTTCAGCGAAAATTTCATTCAAAAACACAAAATCTTCACCTTTTTAGCGGAGCTCCCGCGCGGGCCGAAGGCCCGCGCGAGCGGAGCACCATACCTAAGAAAAAATGGTAACCCATCGAGTTGATTTTTCATGGACACACAGGGAGCCCAACGGCTGTACGTCCGTCCGTACATACATACATACATACATACATACGTCCGTACATACGTCCGTGTACATCGCGATGCTGATTGGCTGATTGCTTTTTGGCGCCAACTTGACGCGCGCTGACACTTTGAAAACTGAAAATTTACAAGTTTCCTTGCAGTTTTAACTTGCAAAGCTTAAAAGTAGTATTCTCGAAACCCTCGTAAAAATTTAGCGATTTTGATGAACATTAATCTGTGCCAATCTTGACAGGTTAAAGCGAAAAAAACCGTACGTTTGAATTTTTTTCGGGCCTGGTGTCGTTTCAAAAACTGCTCGAAAGACGAAAGACACAGAGGATATTTTCAAAGTTGGACGACTTTTTAGTTGGATTCGTAGTTTAAAAAAATTCCTCATAATGAATAAGTCATTGAGGATCGTGTATTCTTCGTTTCGTGAAGATGCCTTCAGTAAAGCTGCTTAAAAATCTAGCCAAAGTTGGAAATAAATCAAGAATCGTCTGCATTGAGCGTGAAACAAGGACCAGTATGCTTCGAAAAGACAACAAGGAAAGCACTTCAAGGTAAAGACCCTGGCCAGAAAATGATATCAAAAAGTCTCTTGTACCTATATTTGATCTTTTATCTTTGATTTGGGATTGATGACTTAAAAAAAACCTTTTATGCACGTTGAACTGTGGCCAAGTTTAAAGAAACACTCGATCAAGCCTTACATGAAAATAATGTACAACGACATTTTGTTTTACGGTGAACTTTTTGCACTAGTTCTAATAATAATAAAATTAGTAAAAAAATTGATTTTGAACTTATTTCAACCCCACTAATGTGTAAATACAGCTCAAGTTTTGGTCTGGAATTTAATGAAACAATTGACAGGAAAAAAAGAAGGAATTTTGCCATGCAAACTAGAATTGTTTTTATACTTTATTCATCTGGATGAAGTTGCTCAGTGAGCCCTGTGAAGCCTTAAATACAGACTGAAAATGCTTAATTCCTTGTTTTCTTGTTATTTCAATTAGCTGTTTTTATAATCACTTTAAATTGTATTATCAGTGTAATCTGGAAGAGAAAAGTGGGAGACAAGTATTCGCCTAGCTAGTGTGTCATTCTTTTCTACATTAAATAACAAAACAAAATAACAACAACCACAAAAAACAAGATGTCACAAATATAGTGAAGACAGACAAATCAATATATGTTGTTCTGTAATATTCAGGATGTCGAAAAGGTTTAATTACTTGTATCAATTTAAAAAAATGTTTTGGAGATTTTGCTTTCTATTTCTGAAAATTATGAACCCTTACAAAGTCAGTTATGAAATCTGACAGTGAATCTGAATATTAAAATTTACTGTAACAAAGGTCACTGAGCATACAAGCCCATACAATATACAAACCAAAACCAAAACTTATTTTAAAAATGCTTTTTAAATAATCTTCATTTCAACTTTTTCAATTACCACAGGAAGCCCAATTCATTTGAATCAAGAACATAAAAAAATTAAAATTGAAATTGGAGCTTTGCTTTTAGGTAGTAGTTGTTTTGAGTTGTTTTACAATTTCATCTAAAGTCATGATTAGTGTAACCTGGAAGAGAGAATTCTTGTTTCGTGTAAAGACAACTATTTATCAGTGTCATTCTACTCTACATAATACAAGAAAAACCAAAATGCCACAATACTGTCAAGACAGAAAAATCTAAATATAATTTTCTGCAATGTCTAATTGTTTAATTGAAGGATGTTGAATTAGGTTCAGTATTTATGTGAATGAAATCAGTTTGAGGGATTTTTGCATCCTATTTCTGAGAATTATGAAGCACTACTACTAAGTCAATTATAAAATCTGACACAAATATCTGAATAAATATCACTATGGTCACTGAGTTGAAAGCCTTATAATTCTCAGGAGACTGAAGGGCAAGAAATAAAGCTTGATCTATAGTCTTTATTTCAACTTTTACAACAAAATGCAATATTTGTTTGCCTATTACCACAGCAAGCCCAATTCATTTGAATCAAAAACGTCAAAATAAAACAAAGTATTTAAAATTATTATTATATTTAAATGGGAGCTCCGCTATTAGGTAGTACCTAATTTTTATATTATCCTTTTTCCCATCACAATCGTTTCTTTGTGATCAGAATGTGCATAGTTTTGATACTAGATGATGTTAACAACAGCAGAACTACAAAAATACTTTGATTTTGACGCTGTTTTTGAAAAAGTAAATTTGCACTAAATTTCCTTTTTTTCTGCACTAAATTTCCTTGAAAAAGCACTGCTCTTAGCCAGTTAGAATCGATATATTTTTTCATGCATATTTTTAATCATGAAATAATTGCGGTCTGTAGTCCTTCGAAATCAAGATCGAGATCTATCAGAAAAAACTGATTTCAACCGTACCGTTGATATTGTAAACACAAATCAAGCTAAAATAGACACTAGATATATATCGGATCTTTGATACAGTTCTAGTAAAGCCAATTTATATCCATATAAATTAAGTTAATGATTCAACCTTAAGCTCCGCAATGCTCAACAATGCAAATGTAACAAGCTATCTTTGCGGTGCATTGTTTAGAATGACTAGGGTTCAAAGGGTCACTTTACTACCAGTTGTTCATGTGCTTGTATTTACAAACCAATCACAGGACAGCATACCGATGCTGTCAAGGTGTTTACTATATTTGTGATTAGCTCATGTTTCAGTCAGATGCAAGTTTACACTGCAAGCTATAACTTTGTGTAACTGTGTTTAATTCATCAAAATTTATATCATTGCGGTACCAATCGCTATACAACGCCTTTCGAGAACCAAGCATCGCGACTCAGGAAAATGCCGCCCTTTAGAGACGTTTCCAAGAGCAGTTCGCGACCAAAATTTCACGGACTTTGACCCAGCTGTCTTGAACGCTTTGTCTGTCTCGGATCTACGTGGTCTTGTCCTCCAAACAGGACTCCTATCGATGGGCCAGCGAAGTGCACTTGAATCCCAGTTTCCGACAGACGAATACGAGGGGTGTAGATTTTAGCGAGACCAACATGGAACAACACTGAATCATCCAGCGTACTCGTAAACAGCATGGCGGCACTCCCCCAACTCAAGCATTGCTTTCCAGTTCAGCGAGGCTCAACTCATTGAAATCCAACAGATTCTAGAGGACTCCGTCGCAGCAGCCCCCGGGGAGAACGCAGGCGAAGCCAGGTTACAGACTATCAACAAGGAACTAGCAGTATCAATCAGACTAACAACACTATCGACGCGGACCCCATCCTGGAAGTGCAATTCCATCACAAGAACCATCTCAGGAAGCTACGTCAAAATAAATAAATAAATAAATACTGTCCGGTGAGTCCTACTATTATATTCTTACTTTTCGTGAGTCTAGTTAGTTGAATACTAGTTTACTGCGCGTACTATAGTGATCTCGACCAGCCTATCTCCATCGTACCACGACTGTACACCACATGGCGGCTTAAATAACAAGATGAAATCATGCCCTAACTGCATCTAATTCGCATATTTTGTTAACTTTGTTTATAAAACAAATTTACTTTAATGGACCAAGCCAAATAGATATTATTTCCTGCTAATTTGCCAGTTTTAAGTCTCTACCCGGTGAGGGCAACAGGATTGCGTGACAGAAGTTTCGGTCACCGATCAACAGCCCAAACTTTCAGGAGCAAGTCCTTTCTTTGATGTATACAAACATGCTAAGGAGCCAGTTTTTAGGGATGTATAGTATATATTCTAGCCCTTTGACAACGTCATGTGTCCACCACGAATAAACAACGTACTGTTTCTGGAATATTATGGTTCTTTTAGGCCATTCAGTTATCAACAATTATCTTTTTCTACACCGCATTGTTATTGATAACCATAACAGGTTATTATCACTTCGGACATTCAATCTATCTTTGCTGCATTTTGTGGACATGCTACTGGTTGCAGTTTAATTTCTTTTCAGAAGCTGTGCCTGGTCACCTACAGTTTACGACAGAGTGGGAAACAAGTCTCCACTGGATCAGAAAGCGTGGTTCATCACATGCATAAACTCCATCATATAAAGTAAATTGTTAGGGGATACACAAACAAATAATCATACCTTCATTGCTGCTTCTAAAGCCCTTTTGCAATTCAGTTTGTGGTTTGTCTATGGGGAATACACGGGGTGTATTTGTGGGGATAAGTGCTCCCATACTGGTCGCTCTTTGCCCCATAGACTTTTTATGGCTGTTACAATTACTGGTGATAGGTACCCTTCCGTCTACGTTGCCATGGAGTCTATTGGGTAATTAAGGGGATTATTACCCCTTTGAGGGGATGAGGTGGCCTCCGGGAGTGTTGTGTATCTCCCTGGAGAGTGAGCGTGTGGTGCACCTCCTGCCAAGCCAGTGGCCTAGGGGATTATCACCCCTAGAGAGAGGATTATCACCTCTCTTTGCCACCTCCTTTGGAGCATCCCTGGGCGGCCTCGGGGAGTGTTGTGTATCTCCCCTGAGAGTGAGTGTGTGGTGCACCTCCTGCCAAGCCAGTGGTCTAGGGAATGATCAACCCTAGAGAGAGGATTATCACCTCTCTTTGCCTGACCAGTATGCCTGTGTGAATGCATGCACAGATGGAGCACCTATCCCTATGCCCCTTTACCCCACAAATGTTGTCATGGCTATTTTGGTATGAGGGCTTAAGGGTTGGAAGAATTAATAGCTGGTGTATTCTACGTACGCAACTTAATGTTAATCTTAGTGCTTCGTTTATTTTCGCCGTTGGAACGTCTCACCTTCAAGATGCGCATCGTAATGACATGGAAGCCCACGCTTTTAATGGACCCTCAACATTTACACCAACTTGCTACGCTGTTTGCTTATTTACAAAGTAAAACAAATAATGTGTCGCAGCTATTTGTAAGAAAATCCTTTCTGTCTAAAGAACCGCTACGAGAATATTATTAATTGCATTTGATTCATTCAATATTTTTTTCAGTGGAGCGGTAATAAGGTAAAAATTAAACAACGATTCTGTTAAGAATGATAGCATGAACAATAGGCTTGCGGTAAATTTGCATGCTTTCCTTCATCTGAACTTCGTCATTTCAGTCATTTTCATACTGAGAATGCCTATCAATATACGGAGAACGTGTTTACGAGAAAAAAAAACTTATGAAATGATTTTCTATTGACTTTTAAATTTTTTAACAAATCAGGGAAGATATATTACACAATAGAAAAGACAAACTAACAATTTTCCGTGTTCCCCACAGAATTTCTGTTGTACTTGAACTCAGAAGAATTATCACCAAAAGGGAATTAGTCACTGAGTATAAGAAGTTAAGACATATGCTTCCCTACAAAGTTATAGCATTTTCTAAGGTTTTAGCCAATAAAATGAACCGTTTCACCAATACCACAATTAGCACCTCTGCATTCTGTCGTTCAGTGCTATCCTTAATTGGGAGGACTATTACTTGAAAGCGAAAGATGACGAAAAATTAATGAAATATGTTTTGACATAAGCCTTTCAGTTGGTAAAAGTTATCGAATACAGTGCTTAAGCCCACGCCAATAGAACGATAGATAGTGCATTGGTAGCACGGAGAAAGCCTGACGTCTCGCTTCTCAGGTTTAGTATGTTTTCATTTTTAACACGTGCACCAACAAATGAAGTTCTCTGAAGTATAAGATCGAATACTTTCTTCGCTTCGTTTAGACTCCGATAAACAATGACATTATTCGGTGATTTGTTGTTTTCTTTTAACCCGAGGCGAAGGATACGATTAGTAGCTTTGTGCAACGTGTCCGGTATAAACATCCAACTGGATTATCGAGCCTTCACATATAACCAATATACCATTGAACAGACTAGTCGTATGCCTTTTTTATCGGCTACATTTTAATTCCCTATGTGTCATAATTTTTGTATTTACACTTTAATTTGTAATACTTCTATTTTACACTTCTATTATTTTGTTATATAAAAGCAAAATATGTGTGTCAGTTACGTATTTGTTTCATCTTGACCGGCAATAATAACCTAGTGTAAGATTTACTTTAACGCACTGATATCCTTGACTATAATTGAAATTGTTATCAAGATGACAAGATATTTGTCAAACAACAAACTTAAACAAACAAACATAGCTTGCAAATTAAAGGCTCTTTTGGTGTTAGCCATGGTACACATCTCCTTCCAAAATCTTGTATGCAAAAGGCCTCAAAGGCTACGCGAATATTTCTGTTAGTACAAATGACAAACCAAATAAATATCAACAATTTGACAATGCACATCTAGCTTGCTTCGACCTGACAAATCGAAGACTTCATTTGTTGATGCAAAAACTGAAGTTTTAAAATTACCCATGCTCCTTCTAGCTCGGTTGCGTGGGCTTGAGTCTTGCCGACATCAACCTTTTTTGAAGTAGGTGTATATACATGTGTGTTTTTAAAACATCTGGAGATAATCTCATCTATTTGGAATAGATTCTACTCGTTTCCTGAGTATTAATGAAGCTTCAATACTAGATTTGCACCTTATTATTTTCAGGTCTTGTGGACGAAATGGAAAGAAGACATTTATCCTGATTTACGGAAAATCTCTTCGATTTTAAACCACAAAGTTCTCTGGTCTGGATCGTATCTCATTTTACGTTTTTCAGCTGCGAAGTATTTACGTTTGTTGAAAAGATCCACTCTTGTGAGCTCTACAAAGATCATCAAGCAATTCCACTGCAAGTTGTTCATCTTAAGCGACTCGGAATCTGCAACGCAACATCCCTGCAGAACGTCAGCAAGTATAAAAGACCTCAAAACTTTGTCTTCCTTTGTACAGCGAAATGAACAATTCCACTACAACATCCTACTTTGAACACTTGTCAATTATTCTGGAAGCAAATGCTCACCTTAGAAAGTGCTTATATTTCCTGATTGTATTTAATTTTTTCAGTTCGATCCTGGCCACAGTTTTAAACATTTTGGTCATCATTACTTTCGTAAAGACACTTTCTTTGCGAACTCCATCGTACATTCAAATTTTGAGCTTATCCTTCTCCGACTTGGGCGTTGGCGTAGTGACGCAGCCCGCGTATGTTTGCTGTTTGATTTTTTTGCTGACTAAACGTTATTCCGCATTGATTCGAACTAGTATGTATGTATTCGCACCAACGTACCATGTCTTAATAACTGCTTCCTTCTTCACAGCTATTTCCATCACCATCGATCGATATCTCGCTGTTCACTTGGGTCTCAGGTATCAACAACTTGTCACAGCCAAGCGGTCTTACGCAGTTGTAGCAATAATTTGGGTTGTGAGTTTATCATGGGGTTTTGTTAATGCAACAAATCAAGAATGGCTGGCAGTCCTCGATTTTTTCGCAGTGTGTATCGTTTTCATTGATCTTATTCTTATGTGGAAAATTTCTCAAATAATTCGTAAGCACACAGCACAGATCCAAGCCCAACAACATGTCCAAGCCCAGCAAACTATGAACGTGCAGAGATTCAAGGCGTCTGTCAAGACCATGTATTACATCATGGGTGTATTTCTAGTGTGTAATTTGCCTGGTTTCATTTTATACGTTGTATTCTTTGCGTTGTATGAAGCCGGATTCATGATGGACGTAAAGCATGTCTACGCAATAAATATAGCTAGCACACTTTGCATGATGAACAGTGCGCTGAACCCATTAATTTATTACTGGAGAATACCAGATGTGCGTCACCGTTTGCTTCAGCTATTGCAGAAACAATAACTATAACTCTCAAATATTTGACAATGTGTTGATTCGTTATGAATATGTAAGTTTAGGTTCAGTCTCTAATATTCATTTTACGAGTACTCAAAAACCGTGAACATGATTTCACGCGGTGTAATCTACCATATAGTATCAATGCGGTCATATTTGTGATTTTTGAGGTGAATCTCTTACCTTCAAAATCATTGTTTACCTTTGCTAGTTATCTGAAATATATTGTAAAACTCATGAATAGTCAATGAAGTAAGTAGCCAATTGCACACTCCAAATCAAACACGTGACGCAGAATTTAAGTATAGTATAAAGAACGCGCGAGAGAGTGTTTTATCGGATATAAAGGTCCGAGCCGTAGGCGAGGCTTAAAAAACTCCAACACATATTAGAATTGTTCTCTAAAAGAAAATCAAAAATATCTTGATTTATCTTGGAGAAATTCGAAGTTAACGTTGATGTAAATTAGGCCGAATCTTTATCAGATATAAAGACACTCGTCACGGTGGCGATTTTCATTGTTTGCCTTATGAATTATTAATGAGTTTTTTAAATAAAGGTTCAAACGCTAGGGCGAGGGTTTGCATTGAAATTCAATACCGAGAGCCCGTGCGTTTGAAGTGGTTTAAAAACTAACCAAACCCTATTTTTATTGTTTCAATGCAAAAATTCTGGAAATAAGACTCAAATCATGGGATTTGAGTTATAGTATCAACTCCGAGTTATATCGAGTGATTTATATTTGCATTAAATTAACGTCGAACAATAGCTAAAATACAATACAATACGTTTATTAGTAATTCCCAGAGGGGATTTTGAATACTAATTTACAAAATGTGTGTTGAGATAAAGCTTCTTAAAATTCCATCATGGTCAACGATTTACCGGATAGCATAGTGGTAAGTGAATGGACTAAGATTCAACGGGTTGAGGGTTCGAGGCTCGGTAGGGTCGATGCGTAAGATATCATTTGCGATTTTTTAAGATCAGAATAGTCAATTCCTTAAATTTTCAGACTTTCTGACTTCTAGTGTGTGTCTAAAATCTCAAATGCAGTGCATTGAAGGTAAAACTTCTCAAATGTGTGTAATGTGTGTATGGCATGACTAGTAACTTGGTAAAAAACCTGATGCAGGTCTTGAATTCAAAATTCAAAACCTGTCCCGGGTCTTCCCCCGAAATTCAAAACCTACATTAAACAATGGAAATAGGGTGTGGTTAGTTTTTAACATGGGATAAAGTTTCATAAAGCTAAAAGTCGGAGGTGGCTTTGAATATTTCAGGGGAGTGCGTAGTCCAGACCCAGGCCTCTTTTTACCCCGCTACGCTTCGGTAAAACAGAGTCCAGAAGAACTTGCATGCGCATGCGTTACATGAACCAATCAGACACCGTAAAATTTTGGTGTGACCTGGTTACAAAGCTATCGTTGAAATTTTTCTGAATTAAATCAGCTATATGGGGCTTATTTTTTAAACGAATTCATCGAAGCAGTTAAGTATGCCTTCACTTGTACGAAGCACACGTTTTTACCCAAATTGGAGCGTGTGACTTGTCAAAAGGCCTTGTAACCAGGTCACACCAAAATTTTACGGTGTCTGATTGGTTCATGTAACGCATGCGCATGCAAGTTCTTCTGGACTCTGTTTTACCGAAGCGTAGAGCGGTAAAAAGAGGCCTGGGTCTGGATTAGGGAGTGCGGGCTGATTAATAATTCATGTTGGGCTGATTAGTGCTACTAGTGCTCAGTTAGCCATCGTAGTTATAAAACTATTTAATAAACATGAGTGTTTTAACTATGATATGGCGTACAGTTAAAACACTCATATTTATTAAACAGTTTTAGAACTACCACGGTTTACTGAGCACCACTGGCACTAATCAGCCCAACATGAATTATTCATCAAACCGGCACTGATGAGGTCTCCCAAAGTTTGCTCAAAACGAAGTAACGCCTTTTCTGACTAGAAAATATGGCCTCGTGTTTATATCCCACGATAAAACACTCCTGCTCGTTTTCTAAATATTACGTAATACCTACCAGTATCGCGATTCTTCTATCATTTCGATCTACAGAGAGACGGCGTTATTTTCCGATAACGAAAATGCGCGACTCCTCCAATACCGAATATACTTTCTCCCAACAAGCCGTCATTATAAACCGATAATGCCGTTTAGTTTATAGTGTCTCACAAAACCAGTATTTTTACCAACTGGTCGCGGATCGATTAGAAAAATTCTTGGCTGAGCGTGATTTGAAACCATGAACTTTAGTCTGCGTAGCAGTCCTGGTGAAGGGAGGGAAAGGGAAGAGGGAAGGGGGACTGGGAAGGAGGGGGAAGCAAAGAGAAGGCCTGCAGCGAAGACTCTTGTTTTTACGTTATTTTACGTCCAGCAAACGGACGCTAAATTCCCATTGGTCGAGGTTGCTAGCAAAAAATCTGATTGGTGCAAATCCAGTGGTGAAAACGGACAAAATGCAGATCTTAAGAGTTATTACAGTCCTTTGCACGATAAGAACAAGTATGGCGGACGATGGAGATTTATTAGGAAAGACGTTATGAAAGTAATGTTGAGTTCCTTTATAAGGGATATTGGTTTAGGTTACCCTGAAAAATGAACAACACTATATAGCCATGCTTTTATCTGAAAACGATCAAATTTAGGCCCAACACATAGTAGAAAAATAAAAAATCTGCCACAGTTCGCTTATCACAAGGATATAATGACAGTTGCTGAAATAAATATCCTGCATGAAGGAAGCTCTACAAATACGTCTTGTATCACTGAAATCTTTGGAATTACCTATCGATTTTTCAGTGATAATCTAGTTATCGATCTTGGGCAATATATGAAAGACACAGAGGATATTGCATGGGCTGTTTAATATATAATGATGAACTAGAATGTGCCGTCGCCGTGAAGCTCCCGATAAACAATGCATGCGCATAGCCATGGCGACAGTGTTATATCTTCACATGTGAAATAACGTTATCTTCACATGTGAAGATATCACTTTTTTGAAACAAAGAAAAATAGATAATTTATTGATGATTATATATCAATCGTGATTATCCTTTAAAATTCACGGTTAAACTGGTATCATGGTTCTTTTCAAACTGACGTGACAGCTTGTATTGTTTAAAATCGTACGTCGCCATGCGTGGGGTCAAAATGAAGTTGTATCAGAAGACAATAATAAGAGAGCGAAGCTCGGTATTGATGTCTGTGCGATGTTCGCGGCTACTAAGGCTATTTTTAGTAATTTTGCCATCGCGCGCGCAAAGCTCTCAAACAGAATATGATTTTCAACGTGTGCGCGGACGGGACCGTTTGCTTTCAGCTTTTGAATTCTATTGTTTAAGAGCCTTGCGCGCGCGATGACGAAATTACTAAAAATAGACTTAGTCACCGCAAACATTGCAAAGACATCAATACTGATTTCGCTCTCTTAGCATTATGGTCTCTTGCATGGTCGTATACGTTTCACGCGAAGAAATCTTCCCTCAACAGCGTTTTTATTATCCTGGATACTTTTTTCGCAGTGAAATCATTGCTACACATGATAATATTTGACAGGAAACGGAAGTTATGTTTTTGGTTTGTCAAATGTAATTGGGAAATTTTGACACATTAAACTTGACGTCAGGCACCACTATGGATCTTTATGTTTTATCGAGCCATACCAAAGTCATCACTGGAAAATTTAGACCATTTCGATGAAAATTTCCATAGGCTGGATTTGAGCAAGGCTTGGAAATTTGGACCTTCAATTTCTTTCCATCTTATTTCCGACAAATATCCAACCCGTGGAAATGGTTACTTTATAAATTAGAATAGGTAATCATACGGTTTTGAGTTCAATTTGGAATTAATTCGCACGAGTGTGTTTTTCAAAGATCTCAAAATAGCATGCACGAGCCCGTAGGGCGAGAAATCGTATGATTACCTTTTAATAATATACATGAAAAAATTCGAGAAAATAAATGGTGATTTTTTAAGAAAATCAAATATAATCTTGAGAAGAAAACTTTGACCGCGCGGTCGTTGAGATGTGATGGCGTTAGTAGCGCGTGCAAGTCATCAAAAATGTTTTGATACTACATACATACATACATACATACATCGTTTATTTAACAAAGCAGGTTAGTTTAAGGGCAGCAAATGCTGATTTGGACCTGCAAACTATTAATTAAATACAAATATATATACAAATATGGATTAAATATAAAAGAAAGATGATAGCAATTGAGAATATATAATATAAAATGACCCAAAAGGTATTGCATGGGTAAACACGCAAGATGCAACACACAGTGCAAGCTTACATGATGAGCAAGTGCAATGTCTGCAGGGTAAAAACTGTAAGAAACAAATACATATCTACATAAATATGGTTAATTATACAGTATAAAATATATGATAAAATAAATAAATCAATATATTTAATAATTTACTGAGCTAGTAATAAATATAATCTAAATTCTTATTTGAAATATTGCAGGCTTCTTTGTGGAAAGTAATGTTGTTCAATAAAACTCTATTTTTCTTTAAAAATGATTTAAATATATTTGATGATTCTGCTTGCTTAAGTGAATCAGGAATAAAATTCCAAGCTAAAGGTCCCCTATATCTTAATGATGTTCTCCCAGAATCTAAGTTAAAACGTGGTAAAATAAACTTATTGCTATTTCGTAAATTATAACTATGACTAATGTTGCTATCAAATAGGCTAATTATATTATTTGGTAGTTCAGCATTATGGATCTTATACATAAGTATCAATAGCTTCCTCTTGTATATAGAAGCAATAGGTTTCCATCTAGATATAGCTAAGGCTTCCTTGTCAGTGACATTATCAGGTAATCTATGAATAATCTTAGTAGCTCTAACATGAATAGATTCAATCTCATTCAATAGAGAAGGAAAACAGGTACCCCAAACTAAATTACAATAAGTAACAGTTGGTAGAATACTAGTAAAGTAGATTGTTTGTAAGATATCCTTAGTTAAATAATTGAGCCTTTTTAACTGGTTTACTTTCTGACTAAATGATTTGCAAATTCATTCAACATGACTATGCCAAGATAACTGATTATCAATAGTGACACCTAAGCCCCTAGTTTCCGATACAAATTTGAAGGCCTTTTTTCCTAACATTACAGGTTTCAGTGGGCCGCAAAAAGCTTTATAAGAAATAATCATAGCCTCTGATTTCCCTGAATGTATAGTCAGTTTATTATTTCTGCACCAAACGTTAATGTTTGAAAGTACTTTAATTAGATTGTCAATTACCACATCCACGTTGTTGCCAACAATAAACAGTGTTGTATTATCTGCATACATGACCAGTTCACCTTCGGTAATGACAGTAGGGAGATCATTGATGTAATAAGAGAAAAATCTTGTTCCGAGTAAAGAAACTGTGGCACACCACAGCTGACCATCTTTATCTGTGAGGAACAACCATTAACAACAGCAAACTGCCTCCTACCTCTCAAATAACTGATCATCCAGTTTAGAAGATCCCCAGCTATGCCCAAAAATTCAAATCAAATGAAAAATCTCGGTATGTATAAAATAAAAACAGAAAACACCATGGAAAGTGCTTTGTACAGTTTTTGTTCACGAGTTGTGAAGCATCATAAAACTCACTCGCTCGAAGACTCGCTCGTTCGTTTTATGATACTTCACAACTCGTGAACAAAAACCGTACGCGCGCACTTTCCATGAAGTAATCTCTATATACACAACACCAGCTATCTGTTTATTATCCAGTGCTCTTTTCCAAGTTTCTGTAAGATATATCAGGAGACCTTCTGTTGATCTTCCATGTCTAAAGCCCCATTGGTTGTTACTAAGGAGACCTGTTTCTGAGATAAAGTCATCCAAGTCTACATACTAGAGCTTCTAGAAGCTTGCTAGGGACACTTAGCATCTGTAGAGGCCTATAAGTCGCTCCTGTCTGCCTTGTCACCCTTCTTGTGTATAGTGTGCATTCTAGATATCTTCCATTGAGTGGGAACAGTTGAGACTTCCAAGCTGTGCTTAAAAATAGAGTATAGTCCTTCTGAAGCGGCTTCACCTAAGAGATGTAGATCTCTTGGGGAGACGGAATCAGGGCCAGAGGCTTTGCTTGGATTGATGGAACTGATTCTCTTTTGTAGCGTTTCTTGATCAAACGACACTTGGGAGATTGTTGATGATACTCTATACAGGTGCATCTTATCAAAAAACCCATCTACTGAACAAATTGTAGAGGCCAGAATTGGACCAACAGTTGTAAAAAAGTCATTCATAGCCTCAGCTTTAATAGAATAATCAAGGATGGTATTATTTTGGTCGTCCTTGATAGGACCAATCTCGGATTTCTTTTTCTTATTAGTTAATTTGCCAACCAATTTCCAGAAATCCTTACTGGACTTAGTGTTCTTGAACTCCTGTTTGCTTCTGCAGTTCTCAAAAGGCGAGTGACTTCATTCCTAAGTTTTTTATATTTATCCCATGAAGCTTTGGATCCAGTCTGCTTTGCGTGTTTTAGGGTTTTGAACCGCTTATTCATGGTTTTCCTAATGTGAGAGTTCATCCAAGGCAAAGTATTTGAACGAATCTTGACTTTCCTTTCAGAAATGTGTTCATTCAGAATTCCTTTGTAAAGAGTGTCCCAAGCCCAAGTCATGTCATCAATATCGTCAAAGTTCTCTACAACAGACCAAGGGGCACATTCAATATCATGTTTTAAATCCTTAATGTTGACATGCTTGTAGTTTTTAACAGTGACATACCTTGGGGGCGTCTTGTCTTTATAGAAGTTTAGTGTACCATAAATAAGGCAGTGATCAGATAGACCAGGATCAAAAGTTCCTGGGCTAGCAATTTCGGAGATGTCACTGGAGATCAAAAGGTCAATAATCGTAGAGGTTGTTTCTGTTACTCTTGTTGGTTCTTTGATGACATTATGCAAATCATGGCTACTAAGAATTTAAGAATGTCTTCTACCTTCGTATCCTTTTTCAAGTAGGTCAGAATTGAGGTCTCCCAAAATCACAATATTTTCCCTTTTCTTTGCAATCAGTTCCAGGGATTTATAAAACTTATTGTAGAAGCTGTAATCATCAGGAGGTCTATATACACAACCGAGGAGAACCTTTTGGGATCTTATTGTCTTATCTATCCAAATTGCTTCAATGTCCGAGTTTAAGTCTTCTCTTTCAGTAATATCGAGCTTCTCAGAGTAATATATGAGGCATCCACCACCCTATTTATGTTTCCTATCCAGTCTAGTGAATCTGAAGCCATCGAAATGTAGAGATCTAGGAGAAGTTTTCTCATCCAGGTGGATCTCTGTAATTGCTAGTACATCGATCAAGCTTGTAGGAGCAATTTAATCTCACTTAATTTAGGAAAGTAGACTTCTTACATTCAAATGAGCAATTCGTAGCCCTTTCTTGACAAACCAGGATTCTATCTCTTTATAGAGACTAGGGTCAGGATTCGTTCTTGTATCTGGAATGGCATCTAGAGTTCCAGCAGTGACTCCAGTTAAGCTGTGTTTTTTGAAGACAGACAGGACATGTCCATTGCAAATTCGAGCTTTTAATTATCTGGTCATATAACTTAGGTGTAATGCCACCACATTTAACATGTGACCGAAGTTTACATTCTTGGCATGGAACGGCTCTGTGGTTAACAGCAATAGTTCTTGAGGACACTAAGCACTTTGGATTCACACTATGGCGCCGTGTTGAATTCATTTTCGTTTAAGGGCCAGGGTTAAAAGACACGTCACCACTTTTAACGATCCGAGTCATCTGAAAGCAGGACTCGCTGTTTGGATAGTAATGTATCTTAGCTCCAAGATACCGTTTGCAGTTGAACGTTGACATCGGCTTCGGTTGACAGCACTGGTGATTTATAAACATAAGTTCGTAAAAGCCGGCGTTGCTGCTTTCTAGGGATGCTCCAAATAAAGGCTTTAAGGGAGATATTGGAGGGTATAGCAACAAGTAACAGGACCAAAAACAGCACAAATTTTCGACAAATGGCGGGAGCCAAGAAAAAGTCCGCCATCTTGGATCCACAGGGAGACCGACTAAAATTGGGCTACGGGTTTCAACAAATTATTATATTTATCTATATTTTTACATAGAATAAAAGAATGCATAAAAATATACACAATAAAATAAAACTATACACAATCAAGAGAAAGACAAATATAAATCAGAACTTTGATGCATCTTTGATAGCTAGTGCGAAAATTTGTTCCGTCAATGAAAAGTGGAAGCATGGTGAACGAAATGGAATACAATCTATTTACTACGCAGGTGCAGACAGCAGGCTGGTATTTTCAACTTAATTATATCCATTTTGAAATCACTGGTGATTTCTGCAATCTGATTGGTTAAAAAGTGTGCGATTAATTCCTAAATTGCATCCTTTTGCTTCATTAATCGCATCTTTTTTTCCAACCAATCACAAAACAGTGTCTTTTATTATCAGCGAATCATATACAAGAATCAATAAAGCCATTTGATTGCTGTCAAGCTGTGGGATTTTTTCCTTGAATCTGTTTTCACATTTTTGTTAAAAAAGTAGAGCAAAAATGTAGTGCGACTTTGTTATTCCTGATAAAGTTGAGAATTCAAAATGGATATAATTAAGTGGTAATTAAACTACGCGGTCGTGCAGTTTTGTAATCACTCGTATGATTTCGGCCCAAATTGCACTCCACTCAGTTTAATTACCATTATTAAACAACTTAATCTTAATAAATTATTAGAAAGCTAGAGTTTCAAATTATTTGTCCTATTAGAAAGCTTTTCGTTTATGGCAGTCTTTTGAACTTCTACATTGTACGTAGTTCAGACGCAAGGCCTCGTAATGACATGAAAGCCCACGCTTTTAATAAACCAAAATCAGCAAAACTATCTTGCTGAAGCGCTGTTTACTCATTAAAAACAACGTAAAACAAATATTACTTCGCAGCAATTGCTAAAAAATCATTTCCGTCTAAACAACCATTCACTTTTAATCGACCAAAATCAACAAAACTACCTTGCTGTGGCTGTGCTCTTTACTTATAACAAACAACGTAAAAAATATTGTGTTGTAACAATTGCTTAAAAAAATATTCTGCGTCTAAGGACCCATTCAGATTTAGTAATTGTAATTGATTCACTTAAAGCTGTTTTTAGTGGACTTCCAACACCAACAAATGAAGTGAAGTTTTGCCAGAGATACAAGATCGAAGCCAGCCAGTTGTGGATTGTCGTGATGATATTGAATATAATGCGACTAATCACATGCAGATACATCCATCCTCTCGTTTAGACTCTGCTAAAGAACAGAATGGCATCGTTCATCCGGTGATTCTCGTTTTAATAAACCAGAGCAAGGCGAAGGGTCTATCGGCACATGATTCGTGGCTCTATGCAAAGTGTGTGTGCATGGTATGAATATCTAAGATTATCGAGCCCTCAGTATATAGATATTTCAAAAAAAGTTTGACGGGGCGAACGGCGATTGGTGATTGCACGACCGAAAGGAGCGGTGGTCACGCTATTAGACCGCTATCCGGTGCGGAGATATGAATCGCCTATCGACCACTTTGTCCAATAAGGTCTTCCCTTTCCTTCCCCTCACCGAACTTCTACGCAGACTAAAGTTCAGCCAAGAATTTTTCTAATCGTTCCGCGACTAGTTGGTAAAAAGTACTGGTTTTGTGAGATCTAGACAGTGGTAGGTGTAACGTAATATTTAGATCAACCCGCCAATGGCGAAGTAACTTGTGGATTGTCCCCTTGGAATGACCACAGGATGTCCAAAAATAAATTTTAGTTAAATAATGAGGTTTTTTTATTTGAAGGCAAAAATATAAATCAATTAAAGCAATACATATTTTTCTTAAATGATAGATCATTGCTCTCACAAATTTAAACATTAAGATTAATTATTAATAATATGAGCTAATGTATTTTTAGCGAAAAATAATAGACTTGAGTATGAAAAAACAAAAGAAAAAGATAATGAAGCAAAGAAAAAAGAAAAGAAAAAAGAAGAAAAAAAAAAACACATCCCGTCCCGGGAGTCGAAACCCAAGACCTTTGGAATCTCAAGCCAACAACGAACCATTTGAGCCACTGAGCAATTCACCATTCAGAAGGTTATATTTTTTTATACATATTGTTAATTTACGTTTGTACCCTTAACAATGCTATTGAAAATATAATTACTGTTCTTACCAAAACTCATTGTTTTCACTCTGCATTATACCAACGAATGCAGAGAGAAAAAGCACAGAGCAGCTACATTATTGCAAATAATGCCGTCTGTCTAATCTAGCAGACGGCATTATTTTTAATAATGCTGTGTGATTCTGTGATCCGCGTGTTTTGCTTACAGGGGAACCAGATTTGCAGGATGATGAAGTAATGTAACTACTAAGCTAGCAGTCACAGTACTTTTCAGAGCCTTTTCAAAATCCAGCTCCCCATTCAGAATTTAAGTACCGTAGCCTTTCTTTGTTATGACAAACACGGGTATCAAAACGTGTGGGATACAAAATCAGCAGAACTACGCATGCTCAAACAATACTTCAACTTTTAAAAATAAATAAATACCTCAATTTAAACAATTTTGGTGATTTTGGTGGTTATGAAGTTGACCAGTAATTATAAAAGATAATCACTTCGGCACACAGCATTCGTGGGTATAATGCAGGCAGCTTCGGGCTGCGTGCCTCAGTGATTATCTATTAAGTACAAATTATAAAAGAAGTTTCTCTATGAACCAAATATCGCTCTGAATAAAATAAATTACTTAAACTTAATACGCTTTTTTGTTGCCGTTTCGGCCAGCGGGGCCGTAGCGGTTCCACGGCCAGTTTACTTTCGGCAGGCGGCAGTTCGTACTCAAATATGATTTCGTTTGCTTTTTATTTCAACATTTACTCTCGTGCCGATTGAGTACAAACACTAAATGCTTGGATGGCTTGTTCATGTTGGACTTGCGACGATTTTTGATATTGGACGTGCGACGATTTTTGTTGTTTGAAGACAGCGACTTAAAAGACAGTCCATTGTTTTCACATTCGAGTATCGAACAGCTCAACTCGGAGATGTGATGAATTCCAAGCTGCAGAGGGAGCTGAGAGTAGTTCGGTACAAAATGTGGCAAGGAATAAGAAATTATTTATTCAGATTTATTGGCATTTTTGCCTAACATCCGACACGTACAATCTTCGCGGAGTGTAGACCCGTGTACTTGTAGACTACGACGTAAGTCGAGGGTCGACATGTTAAATTGGCTTGTATTACCGAGCATTTTTTACCGAGCTTACATCGTGTGCCTAAAAATTTTTGCTTGTACACAAATCTAAAACAGTTACAAACAGCTTCTCGAGTGCTATACCAGGCTCGTAACATTGGTTTATTATATGGCAGGCCAGTCCGAAGAGAAAAGGAAAAATCTGATTGGTTCTCAGAGCGGTCGGAATCCTCCAGTCCGGACCGGCGTTCCGGACCGGCTTTCCGGACCGGAATGGCTTGTTTCTTCTGCATGGCCAGTTTTTCTGGCCAGTCCTGCCTCTCCGTTTGTTTATACAGCTAAAAGTTGAAATGAACGAACAAAACAGCAACAACTTAGACGAGCCACAATTCTCAATCAATTTGGATTTCTTTGGAAACGAAATTACCGATGCCGAGCTTCAAACAGCCTACGATAACGCAATTGACGATCTTAACAAAGAAAATGACCCGAAAAGTGTTGCCGAGCTTCGTGACTTAAAATACCAAAGAAAAAACAAAATACGACCTGGGAGTCTGGCAAAGATTTTGTATGACTTTTGCAATCCACGAGTTAAAAACGAGCAGGAGTGTTTTATCGTGGGATATAAACACGAGGCCGTATTGTCTAGTCAGAAAAGGCGTTACGTCGTTTTGAGCAAACTTTGGGAGACCTCATCAGTGCAGGTTTGATGAATAATTCATGTTGGGCTGATTAGTGCCAGTGGTGCTCAGTAAACCGTGGTAGTTATAAAACTGTTTAATAAATATGAGTGTTTTAACTGTACGTCATATCACAGTTAAAACACTCATGTTTATTAAATAGTTTTATAACTACGAGGGCAAACTGAGCACTAATAACAGCATTAATCAGCCCAACATGAATTATTAATCAGCCCCGCAATCCCCTGAAATATTCAAAGCCGTCCCCAACTTTTAGCTTGCTGAAACTTTATCTCATGTTAAATACTGCGTCACGTGTTTGATTTGGAGTGTGCAATTGGCTACTTACTTCATTGACTATTCATGAGTTTTACAATATATTTTAGATAACCAGCAAAGGCAGTGATTTTGAAGGTAAGAAATCTACCTCGACACAAATCACAAATATGACCGCATTGATACTGATATGGTAGATTACACCGCGTGAAATCATGTTCACGGTTTTTAAGTACTCGTAAAATGAATATTAGAGACTGAACCTAAACTTACATATTCATAACGAATCAACACATTGTCAAATATTTGAGAGTTATAGTTATAGTTTCTGCAATAGCTGAAGCAAACGGTGACGCACATCTGGTATTCTCCAGTAATAAATTAATGGGTTCAACGCACTGTTCATCATGCAAAGTGTTCTAACTATATTAAGTGCGTAGACATGCTTTACGTCCATCGTGAATCCGGCTTCATACAACGCAAAGAATACAACGGATAAGATGAAACCAGGCAAATTACACACTAGAAATACACCCATGATGTAATACATGGTCTTGACAGACGCCTTGAATCTCTGCACGTTCATAGTTTGCTGGGCTTGGACATGTTGTTGGGCTTGGATCTGTGCTGTGTGCTTACGAATTGTTTGAGAAATTTTCCACATAAGAATAAGATCAATGAAAACGATACACACTGCGAAAAAATCGAGGACTGCCAGCCATTCTTGATTTGTTGCATTAACAAAACCCCATGATAAACTCACAACCCAAATTATTGCTACAACTGCGTAAGACCGCTTGGCTGTGACAAGTTGTTGATACCTGAGACCCAGGTGAACAGCGAGATATCGATCGATGGTGATGCAAATAGCAGTGAAGAAGGAAGCTGTTAATAGGACATGGTACGTTGGTGCGAATACATACATACTGGTTCGAATCAATGCGGAATAACGTTTAGTCAGCAAAAAAATCAAACAGCACACATACGCGGGCTGCGTCACTACGCCAACGCCCAAGTCAGAGAAGGATAAGCTCAAAATTTGAATGTACGATGGAGTTCGCAAAGAAAGTGTCTTTACGAAAGTAATGATGACCAAAATGTTTAAAACTGCAGCCAGGATCGAACTGAACAAATTAAATACAATCAGGAAGTATAAGCACTTTCTAAGGTGAGCATTTGCTTCCAGAATAATTGATAAATGTTCAAAGTAGGATGTTGTGGTGGAATTGTTCATTTCGCTGTACAAAGGAAGACAAAGTTTTGAGGTCTTTTATACTTGCTGACGTTTTGCAGGGATGTTGCGTTGCAGATTCCGAGGCGCTTTAGATGAACAACTTGCAGTGGAATCGCTTGATGATCTTTGTAGAGCTCACAAGAGTGGATCTTTTCAACAAACGTAAATACTTAAACCTAAAATGAGATACGATCCAGACCAGAGAACTTTGTGGTTTAAAATCGAAGAGATTTTCCGTAAATCAGGATAAATGTCTTCTTTCCATTTCGTCCACAAGACCTGAAAATAATAAGATGCAAGTCTAGTATTAAAGCTTCATTAATACTCAGGAAACGAGTAGAATCTATTCCAAATAGATGAGATTATCTCCTGATGTTTTAAAAACACACATGTATATACATCTACTTCAAAAAAGTTGATTCGGATAAGACTCAAGCCCACGCGACCGAAAAGGAGCATGCGTAGTTTCAAAACTTCAGTAGCTTTCAGCTTTGGTTTTCATTTTTATATCAACAAATGAAGTCTTCGATTTATAGTGTCAGGTCAAAGCAATGTGCATTGTCAAATTGTTGATATTCATTTGGTTTGTCATTTGTACTAAAAGAAATATTCGCGTAGCCTTTGAGGCCTTTTGCATACAAGGTTTTGGAAGGAGGTGTGTACCATGGCTAACACCAAAAGAGCCTCTGTAAGCTATGTTTGTTTGTTTACGTTTGTTTGACAAATATCTTGTCATCTTGATAACAATTTCAATCATAGTCAAGGATATCAGTGCGTTAAAAGTAAACATTACACTAGGGTATCGCGATTCTCCTATCACTTTGATCTACAGAGAGACGGCGTTATTTTCCGGTAATGCCGTCTCAAAATCAGCGCTCGTGATTGGCCCAAGCATTGAGGGCTGCATCGAAGTGGCTTTCTTCAAAATCACAAAAACCTACTGAAAATCAATTCAAAATTGAGCAGCAAATATAAAACAACTTTTTAGATAATATCCGTGATAAAATGACTGAAAACAATGACATATTTTGATAAAAAATGGCCGCTAAGTTGAATGACAGCTACACACGACTACTGCGAAAAGTAAACTGAACTGAAATCTGTTGGTCTAAACTAGATAAAATAACTACACAATAAGAAACTTAATCACGAAAAGAAGTAAAAAGAAATCATTCTAAGTAAAGAAATCATGTCTGATAAGAATAATCGGTAATTTCGTTTTCGTTTTTGGCTTCAATGACTTCAAAGTCACAGCAACAGTGAATTTTCAGCAAAACAAACAAATTGTCCTTTATGAAGACAAAAACGATATTGTTTAAAAATAGATGAAACAAAAAACTTTTTAAATAAGATAAACAGAAAATACACAAGTGTGGACTACCTTTTCTTTTTAATACCTTTCAATAACTTTTCAGCATCACTCCTTTAGTTTGAAGCAATATTTTGAAAAACTTTCAGGCTTTCACATGTCGGTCAGCTCGCTCGTTTTTCGCCAGTTTTGAAGAAACAGCAAAAAGAAATCTTCAAAAGCATCAAACGACCTGTACTTTTTTCATTTTGTGTGCTTTTAGACTTGTGTCTATAATTAAATCACCTCTTTTAATCGTGAGAAAGCTTCCCGGGTCTCAGGCCGCCATTTCCTTTTTAGCTTTCTTCTTGCAAAGACAGAAAGAAGTTGCCATGGAAGCTGTAATTCCTACAACTTTGCAGGTAAAGAGAATCTCGCGTTCAATCAATTCAAAATGATAACATTTCTCTTTTTTCTTCGTAAAAAATAGCTAGAATCGCGATACAAAACTAAACGCGATTTTGAGACGGCATTATCGGTTTATAATGACGGCGTTGTGAGAAAATATATTCAGGTATTGGCTCCGTCGCTGCGCGACTCCGCCAATACCGAATATATTTTCTCCCAACTAGCCGTCATTATAAACCGATAATGCCGTACTCAAAATCGCGTTTAGTTTATATTATTCCCGGTCAAGATGAAACAAATACGTAACTGACACACATATTTTGCTTTTATATAACAAAATAATGGAAGTGTAAAATAAAAGTATACAAAGATTAAATACAAAAATTATGACACACAGAGAATTAAAATGTAGCCGATAAAAAAATGCATATAACTAGTCTATTGAATGATATACTGGTTATATGTGAAGGGCCGATAATCCTGGATATTCACACCGGACACCTTAAGGCCGGCACACACTAGGTGTCAGGTCGCTGCGACATGACACGGCAACACGTCGCTTCGTGTGCACTGTGCTGCGACGTAGCTCAGTCCCAGACTCTTTTTCTTGCTGCTCCAGGACTCGCGGAGAAAGGAGAGTCCAGTACAACTTGCATGCGCATGTGCAAAATGAGCCAATCAGATTAAAGTTTTATTTTGAGAGCTTGCAATATGCAAAGGTCAGTGTTTTGTTTTGCTGTCAGTAGTGATGCGTATCGAAAAATTCACAAATACGTCTTTCCCAACTGTCCATCCGTAAATGGCCTGTAACTGCTCAAACTTTGGTAAAAGATTATAGTTGGTTTTCCAAACTTGCATAGCTCACTGAATCAACAAATTGCTTTCCGAAATGAGACTGATATCGTGTATACAAAACACTTTCTTCTTCAGCCATCTTGAATCATCAGACGACTTTAGGAATTGTAACCACGCGATCACCACATTCATGTGGTGATCGCGTGGTCACTAAGCTGACATGCGCATGCAAATTATATTGGACACTCCTTTTTCCGCGAGTCCTGGAGCGGCAAGAAAGAGAGTCTGGGACTGGACTATGCTGCGACGAAGCCACTTTAACTGATTTTGTCGCTGCGATTGTACGCAGGAATTCAAACCAGTTTGAATTCGTGCGACGTGTTGCAGCGAAAAACTTCTGTCGCGGCGACAAGATTTTCACAAAAATTCTACAGTACACACGAGGGGAATTGTCTCCATGACGTGTTCCCGCGTAGTGTCGCAGCGACCTGACGCCTAGTGTGTGCCGGCCTTTACACAAAGCTACCAATCGTATACAGATAGATCTTCGCCTCTCCCTAAAAAATCAAAAACTCACCGAATAATGTCATTGTTAAACGAAACGGAGAAAGTATCTGCATGTGATTAAAATCGTTAAATGCATGTATTAAAGTATATCAACACGACAATTCACATCTGGCTAGCGCGCACTGGCTTAATTCGATCTTATACTTCAGAGAACTTCATTTGTTGGTGTTAAAATGAAGACATATTAAACCTGAGAAGCGAGTCAGGCTTTCTTCGTGCTACCAATGGACTGTCTATCGTTCTAATGGCGTGGGCTTAAGCACTGTATTCGATAACAACTGAATAGGTTTATGTCAAAATCTATTTCTTTAATTCTTACCTTATTACCGCTCCACTGAAGAAAATAATTTTGAATGAATCAAATGCAATTAATAAACGTCAGCGGTTCTTAGGACGGAAGGGATTTTCTTACTAATAGCTGCGACACAATATTTGTTTTACTTTGTAAATAAGCAAACAGCGCAGCAAGCTAGTGTAAATTTTGGTCCATTTAAAGCGTGGGCTTCCATATTATCATTACGCTGCGCATCTTGAAGGTGAGAAGTTCCAACGGCTAAAATAAACGGAGCACTAAGATTAACATTAGACACATTAAGCTGCTTATGTAGAATACACCAGCTATTACTAGAACTGCATCAAAGATTCGATCGATTTATATCTAGTGTCTATTTTAGCTTGATTTGTGTTTACTATATATCAATTAACGGTATGGTATTTAAAAAGATGGTTGAAATACATTTTTTCTGATAGATCTCTTGATTTGGAAGGACTACAGACCGCAATTATTTTATGATTAAAAATATGCATGTAAAAATATCTCGATTCTAACTGGCTACGAGCAGTGCTTTTTCAAGTAAATTTAGTGCAGAAAAAAGGAAATTTAGTGCAAATTTAAGTTTTCAAAAACAGCGCCAAAATCAAAGTGTTTTGCAGTTCTGCTGTTGTTAACATTATCTAGTATCAAAACTATGCACAATCGGATCACAAAGGAACGATTTTGATGGGAAAAAGGGGAAAAAGGTGAGGATTTTGTTGTGTTTTTGAATGAAATTTTCGCTGAAATGTGCGCGCGCTACTGACGCCATCATACGTCATCAAGCACGCCTTTAGGTTTTACTAAGAAATTCCGCTCTTTTGCAGAGAAAAAACTGAATTGTTTCTGAAATTTTTTCATGTATATTGTTACTAGGAAATCATATGGCTTTCTCGTGCAATTTGGAATAAATTTGAACTCGTGGGTCGAATTGCACTCGCCTAAAGGCTCGTGGAATTTCGAACTCTTTGAAATCCCACCAGCTCGTTCAAATTTATTCCAAGTCGCACTTGAAACCATATGATTTACTATACAAAGTGTACACAAAGAAACAGAAATAGGATATGATTCAAAAGCTTTGTTCAGAAAGATATTTAATAGACAATACTGAGAACGGCATTACCGAATGAAGGGAATCGGCAAATGATAAATTTCCCTATCAAACAGTACTTCATCGAAATCTATTCCACACTTTTTTTTTAATATACAAACTGACTTAATCTAAAAATTTTAGCCCAGAAATTGCTTCCAAGTACATTTAGAGGTAATTTGCATATTAACAATATAAACAAACTAGTGCCCTTTTTAACTCGTGGATTACAAATTCATGAATTATTGGGAAGGGAAAGAATATGCAAACGTGTCACTCACTCACTCACTCGCTCACCCACTCTCTCACAAATTGTAAAAATATGGGACCTTGCAATTTAAGCAATATGTTAAATTTTTCTCATAAAGCCATTTTCAAAAATCGTCCAATATTTCGAAATATTTGATCTAATTCGCAGAAAAATCATTATCGGTGCAAACTCTAAGGCTTGAAACAAATAGCTGCAAATTTTTCACAAATCAGACAAGGTTTTGATGTAAAGAGGCGCGATTGAATATCATGCCTGACAAACAAATCAATAGGTGCAGGCCACCTTAAATTGTAAGCCTTTGAGTGCTTTTCTGTCAAGAAATCCGGCTCAATTTCACTGACTCAAATATACAACAAAGCCAAATAGTTAGAGAATAACAGACTTTTCCAAAAAAATCGAAAGCAAAAGTAAAGACATAAATGCAAACGAAATCCATACGAGATTTTGTACATAAAGTGACATAGCAGCAGTCAGCTCGGTCGTTGTCATACAAACACTGTGTTAACGATCGACTTTCCGCTCAAAACCTTTCGCAAACCACCCCAAATCCTGAACAATTCCTTAAAAACAAATTCCTAACACATTCGGTTAAAGCTGTGCCTGGTTATATGAGAGAAAGAAAAAGAATTCGTTCGCTACTTACCGACTATCCAGACGATAAGTAACAATCACATGAAGCACATGGACAAGTGAGTCTACAGTTAATAGCAGAGCTCCCGCGCGGGCCGAAGGCGGAGCACCATACCTAAGAAAAAATGGTAACCCATCGAGTTGATTTTTCATGGACACACAGGAAGCCCAACGGCTGTACGTCCGTCCGTCCGTCGGTCGGTCGGTCGGTCGGTCCGTCCGTCCGTCCGTCCGTACGTCCGTGTACATCGCGATGCTGATTGGCTGATTGATTTTTGGCGCCAACTTGACGCGCGCTGACACTTTGAAAACTGAAAATTTACAAGTTTCCTTGCAATTTTAACTTGCAAAACTTAAAAATGTTATCTCGAAACCTCGTAAAAATTTAGAGATTTTCATGATCATTAATCTGTGCCAATCTTGACGGGTTGAAGCGAAAACAACGTACGTTTGAATTTTTTTCGGGCCCGGTGTCGTTTCAAAAACAGCTCGAAAGATGAAGGACACAGAGAACATTTTCAAAGTTGGACGACTTTTTAGTTGGATTTGTAGCTTCAAAAAACTTCTCATAATGAATGAGTCATTGAGGATCGTGTATTCTTCGTTTCGTGAAGTCTGTGCCTTCAGTAAAGCTGCTTAAAAATCTCAGAGCCAAAGTTGGAAATCAAGAATCGTCTGCATTGAACATGAAACGAGGACTATGCTTACTGCTTCTAAAGACAACAAGTAGACTAAAGGAAGGCACTTCAAGGTAAAGACCCTGGCCAAAAAATGATGTCAAAAAGTCTCTTGTACCTATACTGATTTGATCATTTATCTTTTATTTGGGATTGATGACTTAAAAAAATATACGTTTATGCACGCTGAACTATGGCCAAGTTTAAACAAACACTCAAGTACAGACATGAAATGTACAATAACATTTTGTTTTTACGGTGAACGTTTTACACTACTTTTAAAAAATAAATTAGTAAAAAAATTGATTTTGAACTTATTTCAACCCCACTAATGTGTATAAAATACAGCTCAAGTTTGGGTCTGTAATTTAATGAAAAAATTGACAGGAAAAAAGAGGGAATTTTTCATGCAAACGAACTTGAGTTGTTTTACATTAAGCATGAAGTTTCTCAGTGAGCCCTATATACTATGAGACCTTAAATGCAAATTGAAAATGCTTAATTCCTTGTTTCTTGTTATTTAATTCAAGTAGCTGTTTTTATAATCACTTTAAGCTTAAATTGTATTATCAGTGTAATCTGGAAGAGACAAGTATTGTGTCATTCTATTCTACACTAAAAATCAAAACAAAACAACAACAACACTGAATGACAAAAAACAAGATGTCACAATATAGTGAAGACAGACAAATTAAGATATGTTGTTCTGGTTGTTCTGTAATATCCAGGATGTTCAGAAGATTTAATTACTTGTATCAATTTAAAAAAGGTTTTGGAGATTTTTGCTTTTATTTCTGAGAATTATGAACCACTACAAAGTCAATTATGACATCTGACAGTGAATCTGAATATTACTGTAATATTAAGGTCACTGAGCTTACAAGCCCATACAAATACAAACCAAAACAAATGCTTTTAAAATAATCTTCATTTCAACTTTTTCAAGCACTTTACAATTGAGCAATTACCACAGGAAGCCCAATTGATTTGAATCAAGAATATAAAAAAAATATTAAAATTGAAATGGGAGCTCTGCTATTAGGTAGTAGTTGTTTTATGTTGTTTTACAATTTCATCTAAAGTCATGATTAGTGTAACCTGGAAAAGAGAATTCTTGTTTCGTGTAATGACAACTATTTATCTGTGGTCTTTCTATTCTACATAGTACAACAAAAGCCCTCTAAGAGGTCATGTGGTTGCTGGAACAAGGCTCTTAAGGCAATAAATAGTAAATTACAACTAAAAAATCATCAGTAATGGATTTGAGTTTATTCTTATAATGCAGTAGTCAATTGAATGGTCATTTTTCTCCATTGAAAAAAAAACTTTTATGATTTCATTCTCTTTTCTCAGGGATGGGAGCATTTGATCTCCTCCATTAGGGTATGGGAAGTTTGAGTATGTTAACCCAGGGGTAAAACCCTTCCCCCTGATCTGCCCTTGATTATAGACATGTATAGATTCCATACCTAAAAGTCAAGTAGACAGAAAAGAAAATTTCAATTGGTAAACTGGGAACAATGCAAAAATTGTCAATTAAGTAATCTAATAGCAATTAATTTAGAAAGCAGCCTGCATAGCCGACCCTCAAGGGGACTGGGTGATATGGGGAAAGGCACCCTCTCCTCTCCCTCCTCCTCCTCCCTCCCCTTTCCCCTCGCCCTCAGTCACCTAGAGGTCTGCTATGCTGGCTATTGAGAAAGTTTAAATTCAATCCTGACTAAACACACAACCATTGTTTAAATTCAAAATGATTTGCTACTGAATGGTAGATGACAAAACTATTCATATTCATTTACACCCAATTTCAAAATTACGCGACCTATGGCGATGGCTTGTCTGGATTTTAAGCTTCTGTCAATCAAATTTTAACGACTAGAATTTGTAAAATTTTAGCTTTCCAAATTCATAAACAAAGCAAACTTGAATTTATTAACAGAACATTTAGTATTTTCCGACCTTTGATGTAAATTTAAGCTTGCTTTAGGGAGAACGAATAGTCGGAGATTTGATTGACGGTTGTCAAAACACTGAAAAAGCCATTCAAGTGTCGTCTGCAAAGGTCGCATAATTTTGAAAATAGGTGTAATTTGAAGTAACTAATTAAATACAGTTTATAAAAAATAAACATGAACGTAAAAGCACACAAATGAAAGTTCTTCGCAAGAAAATCAAGATTCCAAGATTTCATATGAGGGTATACAATGGGGATTCTGCACACCTTGCATGACAACACCGTGACAAAAACAAAAATATAATACTTGAAAAGAGCACCCGACTCAATTGTAAAAATAACCAATACTCGATAGAGACATCCCTAAAGGACGCACAAAGACACCATATACGAAAAGTAAATATTATTTGAATATTTCTATTTATAGAAAATGCATTATTGAAAAACCCCAGTTCCGTCACGGAGAGCTTGGGCCGCTTCCTTCCAGGTTTGTTTAAACTTCTATTCAAAGAGTAAACATTTCGAGGTTTCAAAACTAATTAACAGTGAAATTATTGGCAGGAATGCAAAGAAATATAGGAAAATTAGAAAAAAATGTTTGTTCTTATTTTAAAATGCTTTCTAGTAGCTTCTAGTAGAACCAGCAATCGCCAGTGCGATCGACCAGCGCTGGAAATTCTCCACAAACATTACAGAAATCTGCCAAATCACAACTCAAAAAGAACTTGTGTACATCGCTGAAAGCTATATCTGGCTGTGCATGGAAAATAGCACAAGATTATTTTATTCTAAGTGGTATGAACTCACCCCATAATCTGATAAGCTCTCAATAGTTGCCCATGCTTGCACGTCGGATTTTCGGCTTAGTTCGTTCAGAATGTCTTCGTAAACTCAATGTTTATCAAAAAACTTGCAAGATCTTTCGCTCAAGCAGAAATACTTTATAGAATAATAGCAACTTTTGACTATAAAAGGCAGATCTTTCTTGAAATACATCACAAATCGTCCAAAAGTAATCAAACAAACCTCGGCCAATTTCGTAACCATCCGATGCCTCCCGAATACATGATTTCGTGTCAACTTCGTTCTCCCATCGTAAGAGTTTACGGACTTACACAGGTGATGGCATTATGGTTGCTTGGCTACTAAGCCAGCAACCACAAAAACAAGATGCCACAATACTGTCAAGACAAAAAACCTACATTCAATATGTTCTGCAATGTCCAGTTTAATTGAAGGATGTTGAAATGGTTCAGTATTTATGTGAATCAAATCAGTTTGAGGGATTTTTGCATTCTATTTCTGAGAATTATGAACCACTACTACGACTGAGTCGATTATAAAATCTGACTGAATCTGAATAAATATCACTGTGGTGACTGAGCTTGAAAGCCTTATAATTCTCAGGAGACTGAAGAGTTTTTTCAAACCTTAAAGAAGCAAATGCTATAAAGCTTGATCTATAATCTTTATTTCAACTTTTACAAGAAAATGCAATCTTTGTTTGCCTATTACCACAGGAAGCCCAATTCATTTGTAACACAAACGTCAAAAACAAAGTATTTAAAATTATTATTGCTTATTTAAATGGGAGCTCCGCTATTAGGTAGTACCTAATTTTTATATTATAGCTTGGGTTTCCTGTTTCATTCCGAATGTCTTCGTCGACGCCATATTTATCGAAAAACTTGGAAGATGTTTTATTCAAACGGAGATATTGTGAATTATCGGGATTTACCATCACGAGTTTGCTAACAGTTAGCCGAGTGCAATATGAGAAAATTTTGAGTTCATTGTTAGTGAACGTGTGAAGGTAAATCCCGATAATTTAGGACTTTAGACTTTATTTAAAAAACTCATTAATCTCATTAATAATTCATAAGGCAAACACAATGAAAATCGCCACCGTGACGAGTGTCTTTATATCTGATAAAGATTCGGCCTAATTTACATCAACTTTAACCTCGATTTTCTCCAAGATAAATGAAGATATTTTTGAATTTCTTTTAGAGAACAACTCTAATATGTGTTGGAGTTTTTTAAGCCGTATAAAGAACTCGAGATCGTGTTTTATCGGTATAAAGATCCTCGCCTACGGCTCGGATCTTTATATCCGATAAAACACTCTCTCTCGTTCTTTATACTATACTTACCACATAAATTATCTACATAATATTTACAAAAAGAGAAACAAATTTACACAGTAACATATACATAGATCATTTCCTTGTTGTATTTTGAATAAATGTGATGTGTGTGGTTGTCGAAATAGCATTACACTTTCGAGTCGACAACCACACAAGGAGATAAGTTGAAAATAACTGACCAAGATTTTTTTAGTGAAAGTAGAGAGAAAATATTTTTTTTACATTGAGAGATAATTTTTTTTACATTGAACGATTGCAGATACAGAGATTTTTTTTTAATTAATACAAGACTAAAGATTAAGAAGACATGTCTGTAGTAATTCAAGAAGAAATTGTATATAATTTTAGGTGAACTGAATTAAATTAAATTGAAATAGTTCAGTTGCATAAAAGTCTCAAGATATAAACATACATTCATTAATTCGTCAAGTAATAGTACTTGTTTGTGACATAATTAGGTGTGCTTTTAATTTGTTTTTAATGAGTGATAGGGCACTGAGTTCCGTTTGATCTGTAATGATATTTCTTCCCAGATCTAGATCTGGGCTATAGAAAACTCAAAGGTGAATTTCCCATAATTGGTTCTTACAAGCGGACGAATCAGATTCAACTGAGATGAGTATCTAGTGTTGTATCTATGTTCATCCTTGGATAGTTTAAGCACATTATAAAAAAATTCTGGCACATTGTTTTTGAAATTGATTATTTTGTATGCTAAAACAGCACCTTTGAATATGAAAATATTTTTTAACTTTAAAATACCTAATAAATTATAAAAAGGAGTTGTGTGTTCAAATTTATTTGCAAAAACCATAGTTTTAATGCATTTGTTTTGTAACGTAATAATTTTTGATAATCGAGTTTTAGAATTATTTCCCCATGACAAGAATGCATAGGTCAAATATGGATAAATTAAAGAGTAATAAATGCTTGCAATTGTTTTGAGGCTTACATAGTGTCTGAGCTTCAAATGATTCCAATATTTTTAGATATTTTACTATGGACCAATTTTATTTGTTGATAACAGGTCAGATGCTGGTCAATGTACACACCTAAATATTTGATGTAACCTTTCTGTTCAATTCCTGGTATATCAATCACCGGTCGAAGCCTGCTTTCTGGTTGATTCAATTATCATATAATGAGTTTTTTTTGAAGTTTATTGTCAGTTTGTTTGTCTTGCAATATTTGAAGATGAGTGGTAGTTCAGAATTCATTACATCTTGAATAACCGAAGGATTTTCAGCCGAAAAGAAAATGTTGGTATCATCTGCAAATAATCGAAAGCTTAGTTTAGGCGAGACATTTGGTAAGTCGTTTATGTAAAGGAGGAAGAGCATTGGGCCGAGGGTACTACCCTGTGGGACACCATGCTGGATCTTTTCAATACCTGATAGCACATTTCCAATTTTAACATATTGCGTTCGATTTGTAAGATAATCCGAGAACCAGTTGTAAGCTAAGCCCTTAATACCATATTTTTGAAGTTTACTGAGGAGAATTTGATGGTCAACTGTGTCGAATGCCTTAGTAAAATCTAAAAATAGTCCATGTGTTACTTATTTGGCATCAATAGATTTTTTTAGTTTGTCCGTTATTTCTAGAATCGCATCCTCAGTAGAGTGATTTTTTTCTAAATCCAAATTGGTATTTGTTTATAATTTTATGCTCATCTAGATAGTTATCTGGCACATTGAAGTTGATCATATATAATTCTTTCCAAGACTGATTTTATTGAAAGACGGTAAAATAGCGATTGGCCTATAGTTTGAAGGGTTAGATTTGTCACCACTTTTATAAATTGGTGTAATGCACGAGACTTTAAATTGGTCTGGTACAATTCCATTAGAAATTGATTGATTGACTATGGGTTCTGCTAGTTCTACATGTGCCATTTTAAGCAAATTAAAGGGTATTAAATCTGCAGATGACTTAGCAGTGTCTAAGGACTGGAGTCGTTTCTTAACCGCATCTATAGAAACTGGTTTGAGAGAAAAACAAGCAGCAGGTGAGTTGTGAATATGTTTAGTGCCATCATCATTTAATTTTTCGATCTTGCTAGCTAATTCAGAGCCAATGGTACTAAAGTACTTGTTAAAATGGTCAGCAATGTCTTTTTTGTTGGTATATGTACTGTTATTCACAGACAGGCTTTGTGGAACCACTTGAGATTTTGTTTCCTTTATTAAATTTTAACAATTTGTCCAATCAACTATATTTTTTCATGCATATTTTTAATCATAAAATAATTGCGGTCTGTAGTCCTTCCAAATCAAGAGATCTATCAGAAAAACTGATTTCAACCATCTTTTTATATACCGTGCCGTTGATATAGTAAACACAAATCAAGCTAAAATAGACACTAGATATAAATCGGATCTTTGGTGCAGTTCTAGTAATAGCTGGTGTATTCTACGTAAGCAACTTAATGTTAGTCTTAGTGTTTCGTTTATTTTAGCCGTTGGAACTTCTCACCTTCAAGATGCGCAGCGTAATGACATGGAAGCCCACACTTTTAATGGACCCGCAACATTTACACTAACTTGCTGCGCTGTTTGCTTATTTACAAAGTAAAACAAATAATGTGTCGCAGCTATTAGTAAGAAAATACTTTCTATCTAAAGAACCGCTGACGTTTATTAATTGCATTTGATTCATTCAATTTTTTTTTTCAGTGGAGCGGTAATAAGGTAAGAATAGGCGATATGCACTAACTGGTCACGTGACCCTAGCTCCGCTAAATCAAGCCACACTGTCGCTCGTGCCATCCAATGCGGTTTTCCGAACGAATCTTAAGAAAACATCACATCTTAAATTTGCTGTCATTTTTTCTCTTATTCATCATTAATATCGAGATGCTCTTTCATTTTTTGGAGTTCATTTTGATGGTGCTGCTTGATTTAGGGGAGATGGGGTCACGTGACCTGTTAGTACATATGGCCTATTAAGCAACGATTCTGTTAAGAAGTGATATCAAGCAGTTTAACTGACTTTAACACACGGGATCTCGTGAGTAGGTGAACCCCAAAAAGATCACACCGTCACGGTCAGGCCACCCATGAAATTTCCCGTACGCCTCGAATTTTTGTAAGAATTGGAGAGCATTTTCGCTGTCTCCAGAGAAAGCAGGAGCACGAGAAATTCCGGGAGGTCCCTTACGTTCTTGCGTGGTTGTAAGTGAAGCATGGAAAGCCGAAACAGCGGCAGATTGTTCCTTGTGGGAACACGCTACGCATACCCTCAACAGAGTCGCTAACGAGCCTAGAAAACTGCGACGTTACAGCGTCTAAATCCGCTCTAGTCAGAGAAGCAGAATCTGGTGGTTGCGACGATGCCGGATCCATTTCAACGTTACGGCGTTGACAATAATTACAAAGTGATTTTGCGCTGCGTTGTGAACGTGTTTGAACAGGCACGATGGAAATCTCAATAAAATATACTGCGATAAAAGTAGAAAAAGCGACAAAAATAGCAGATTAAAAACACCGAGAGCGAAACTACACTAGGAAATAGGCGAATGTATTCATGCGTACGAGAATGAAGAGAAGGTTATCAAGTAATTACAGTGAAAATGTAGAGACAAACATTAAAATTGATAGTGAGAAAAAAAAAATTAAGCAAACATGTCAAGTCAAGGGCTAAAATGCACATATACTAAGTGGTAATCGTAAGAAGTAAGGATACTTGTACCTTTCCTTCGTTTGTTCTTGATCGGGAACGCCCCCAACTTGAATCGCTCGTACTGTAGAGGTTTATAAAGAGTCCAAAAGAGTCCAAAAGGGCCACGAAACTCAGCCGGGTCTCCACCAAATGATATCAAGCAGTTTAACTGACTTTAACACACGGGATCTCGTGAGTAGGTGAACCCCAAAACGGACGTGCCAGTGAATTCCTCCAACAGAGTTATTAAAACTCGTTCTCAACTAATAACTAGCAGCAACTAGCTCCAACTAACTAGAGAGTTACAAGTGCGTCATATTTATAGTACTAGGTTTAACATTAACGAGAGATGTCATAAACCGGATGACATTAACAAATTGTAATATATTTGTTGGAGGCGTATGCCTTATTAATAATATTGCAAAATATAGCTCAATAGGCTAAACAAAGTAAGTTGAACGATTACTGATAATACGTTCTATAATGGGAACCTTAATCGTGATATGCAATTCAAGTGTAATCGTAGCTATAGATTACGCTAGGTAAGCGGATCAAAACATAAAAGTTGAATATAAAGTATTATAATTATTCCTGGGAGGTAATTTCCTTGCGTAACGGATTTGCCTGGACAGATATTGTAAATGTTGATTGCATAAGGTATTTCATCTGATCACGTCACTAGAAGTCATGGCTTACGTGTGATCTGCAGGCTAAGTACACGTGAACCAGATCATGACTTCTTAAGAAGAATTTAATTCAATAACATTTTTCCGTGTTCCCCAAAGAATTTCTGTTGTACTTGAACTCAGAAGAATTATCACCAAAAGGGAATTAGTCAGTGAGTATAAGAAGTTAAGACATATGCTTCCCTGCAAAGTTATAGCATTTTCTAAGGTTTTAACCAATAAAATGAACCGTTTCACCAATACCACAATTAGCACCTCTCTGCATTCTATGTCGTTCAGTGCTATCCTTAATTGGGAGGAATATTACTTGAAAACGAAAGATGACGAAAAATTAAAGAAATATATTTTGACATAAACCTCTCAGTTGGTAAAAAGTTATCGAATACAGTGCTTACGCCCACGCCACTAGAACGATAGATAGTGGTAGCACGGAGAAAGCCTGACTCGCCTCTCAGGTTTAATATGTCTTCATTTTTAACACCAACAAATGAAGTTCTCTGAAGTATAAGGTCAATTTAAGCCAGCGCACGCTAGCCATATGTGAATTGTCGTGTTGATATGAGCAGAGAGGAACAGGAGTCTAAATCTCCCTCCTCCCTACTTTTTGAGCCTATGTCTCCCTCCTCCCTACTTTAATTTTTTTCGGCCATTCCTCCTTCACTACATCTCATAATTGTTTTCCTCCCTCCTCCCAAACCGATTTTTCTGCCTCTTTTCTCCCTCCTCCCTACATTTTTGTTTCGGCCCTCAGGCCGAAACGTTACTGTGTTTGGTTTGCTAACCCATAATTTTTGGCTCGTCTGTCAATTAGCTGTCATACTTTTATAACACATCCAATTATATGTCGCATTCTTTTCACGTCTATTAAAAAATTGTTGGTGAAAACCTACCAACAAATGTTATTTGACGTGCCTGTCACCGACATCCAATCGCATGAAAGGAAGCGCTAAAACGTTTTGCAAAGATTGTGTTATCTATTGTTTATTTGACCGTGGGAACACCCCTTTCTGATTGGTCGGGAATAGAACTTGTAACAATCATACACGCCCTTTTAATCACTTGTGTGAAATTAGCCAATCTGGCACGAGAGGAAATCATAGAAATCTCGATGAATGCGTTTACGCTCTATTTATAATAGTCATTGGAAATTTTATGGCAAAATTGTCATTAAAACACACGGATTTGCAGGATTTACAGCCCTAAACTAAAGGCCGTTTATCGAGGTTTGTTGCATTGCTGCATTGCAACATTGCTTAAAAACTTTCCGCTTAGTTGAGTCACAATGAATCCCGCTGATATTAATGAACAAATTTGATTTTCAGTTTACATTTTTCTTTGCAAGTTAGAACTCCAAGTCTCGTAAAGGAATCTAAAGGGTTTTGAGCGGGCCGAAACATCATTGCTTTGAAGCAATATAGGCTTGTTGGGGCTATTTCTCCCTTCTCCCTAAACCGTTCCCCTCCGCTCTGATATGCTACGATGTATATATTGATTTGAATCATATGCAGATACGTCCTTCGCTTCGTTTAGACTCCGATAAACAATGACATTATTCGGCCGTGATTTTTTGTTTTCTTTTAGAGCGAGGCAAATGATACGATCAGTAGCTTTGTGCAAAGTGTCCGATATGAATATCCAAGATTATCGACCCTTCACATATAACCAGTATACATTGAACAGACTGGTTGTATACCGTTTTTATCGGCTACATTTTAATTCACTATGTGTCATAATTTTTGTATTTCCACTTTGTAATACTTCTATTTTACACTTCCATTATTTTGTTATCTAAAAGCAAAATATGTGTGTCAGTTACGTATTTGTTCCATCATCACCGGCAATATTAACATAGCTAGTGTAATATTTACTTTAACGCACTGTTATCCTTGACTATAATTGAAATTGTTATCAAGATGATAAGATATTTGTCAAACAACAAACTTAAACAAACAAACATAGCTTGCAAATTAAAGGCTCTTTCGGTGTTAGCCATGGTACACACCTCCTTCCAAAACCTTGTATGCAAAAGACCTTAAAGGCTACGCGAATATTTCTGTTAGTACAAATGACAAACCAAATGAATATCAACAATACAACAATTAAACAATTTGACAATGCACATCTAACATGCTTCGACCTGACACTATCAATCGAAGACTTATGAAATAAATTGCTGAGTTCCTTTATAAGAGATATTGGTTTGGATTTCACCCTGAAGAAAGAACAACACTATATAGCCCGGCATGCTTTTATTTGAAAACGATCAAATTTAGGCACAACACATAATAAAAAAAATCTGCCACAGTTCGCTTATCACAAGGATATAATGACAGTTGCTGAAATAAATATCCTGAAGGAAGCTCTACAAATACGTCTTGTATCACTGAAATCTTTGGAATTACCTATCGATTTTTGATAATATAGTTATCGATCTTGGGCAATATATGAAAGACACAGAGGATATTGCATGGGCTGTTTAATGATGAACTACCTTATTCCACTTTATTTTCGCGGCACTTTAACTTCGCGATTTTCGCGATTCGAAAAAAAACGCGAAAATTTAGTGACGCAAAAATTAAGTGACGCGAAAATTTGCATGCGCGAAAATTACGTGACTATGCACATATACACTAAACCCTTTTATTGAAATCAAAGGTGTTGTTTCAGGAGAGAAATCACTTCCACCAGTTGACCCATACCAGTCAATTTATTCATGAACCAACACCATATTTTAAAACACTTACATTTTCACTTAGTGAGTAAATCGCACCGTTGTGTTACCTTGCTGATATAAACTCATGAATAAAATGAAATAATCGTACCTTAGCCTTGTTTATTATTGTACCTAATTGTATTATACAGTGATTTTTTGACCAAATCGCGAAAATAAAGTGTCTTAGTTTTAACATATTTTTGAAAATCGTGAAATTAAAGTGTCGCGAAATATTTTCATCAAAAAATCGCGAAATTTAAGTGTCGCGAAAATAAAGTGGAATAAGGTAGAATGTGCCGTCGCGCGGCTAGACCGTTGCCTTAGAGCTTTTGAATTCTATGAACGTCACTATGATATATTTAATTGAATTGTTTCTGGGTTCCACAACCAGTCCTTTAATTGCTTGAATGGCATTATATGATCAACCAATCATGTAAAACAATGAAGGCATCAATAATAACGAATGGATAAGTAACAACTACTCAGATAATTCTGAGTTTAAAAGTTATGTTTTATTATTAATCATAGTGTACATGTTTATATTCATAATAGGCCAGAACAGGCACAACTGCTGCAGATAAAACCAAACACAGCATAAAATAAAAGAAATATCCCAGCAACTCAACCAAAATACCTGATAATGACATCATTAGTAGTTTGCCGAAAACTTCAACGGTTGCTAAAACAGAAAAATGAGTGGCCTGGGCTCCAGTTTGTACTAAGTTCTTTGAAAATTGCATCATCAGAGTAAAGGTTGCTGTAGTAATGATTCCTCCAATCAGCTGCAAAGTACATTCTGAAGCTAGAACAAAGGTTACCGAGGGAACAGAGGAAACATTCATGCAGTGTGTTGTCATGGAAACTACTCTTGCAATTGAAGCCCACTTGATTAAATTCACAAGCTTAGAACTATAAAGAAAAATAGAGTTTTCAACAGAGGAACAAATTGCTATAAAGTATTATGAGTATTAATCAATTCTTTTTTTTTTTTTATGTATTAGGAAATGATAAAGGTTTTTTTCATTTTGTTACATTTCTCAGTTGTTGTTGTTGTTGTTGTCTTTTGTTTTACAATTACCAGTACTTAGCAATAATCAAATCACAGAGAACAGGGAATCAATATGATGTATTCTTTTGATCATACACAAAAAAGTGATAGTTGCCCCTGTGCAACTCCTTTGGTTACAAAAAATAAATCAAAAATCATTTTGATGTTTTGTTTTTGAATTTTTGATGTTTGTTTCATTTCCATTTGGCAATCCTGATTGCAATCCAAATTTGCACTTTTGCACTGACAAAATTTTCATTGAATTCTTATCAAATTACGATTGCTTGCTAAAAA
Organism: Telmatactis stephensoni; assembly: GCA_029948255.1. Classification (NCBI taxonomy): domain Eukaryota; kingdom Metazoa; phylum Cnidaria; class Anthozoa; order Actiniaria; family Isophelliidae; genus Telmatactis; species Telmatactis stephensoni. The sequence goes on from JALIZF010001665.1 coordinate 507,826, forward strand.
CACATTTATTTATTTTCAATAAAAGGAATTTCTGGACAAAGACTGCAAAACAGATGATTTGAGGTTCAAAATGGAAAAATTCCCCATTTTTCAATGCTTTTTGCAAAGTGCAAAAGTGCAAATTTGGATTGCGACTTGTTGGCCCAGTTTCCCTGCCCAAATGTATCAAATCACCCCACCTTACTCTCCCCAAAATGGAACACCAACAACATAAAGAATTTATTTATTCAATAAACTCACCATGATATATTCCACTTGCTTGCCAACCAACCACCGAGCACAGAACCAAGAACAGAGAAAAACTGTGTTACCATTCCAGTCATCATACCAACATCACTAACAGTAAAACCATTATCCAACAAAAACATTGGTACCATGCTGATCATTCCCTGCTCTCCAAGTTTGTAAATTAAGACATAGAAAAGTATCCATCCAAAGTGTTTACTCTTGATAATACCAGAAAATATTTTGGTAAAGGTTGTAGTGACTTCATTATGTACTGTGGTGGACTGCTTGGTTTTGTTTAAATCAACAATAAGGGTAGTTTGGATTGTTTTGTTGTGGATATGATATGCATATGCAGCACATACCATATAAAACATTGATAAGCCAGCAAAAATGGCATCCCAAGTCATATATGCAGATATCCACACCAGCAGCCCTCCGCCAACTAGTGCACCACTCTTGTACCCAACTACTTGAGCAATGTTTCCTTTTCCTGTTTGTTCATAATGATCGAATTACAAATCATTTGGTATCATATGCAGATTTATGATCATTATAGCTTGCAAAAAGAAACTCTTAGGTGTGACTTGTCAAAGAAAGAAAAATCAAATCTTTGTTCTTTAGAGCTTAAGCATTAGTCATTCACAAGAACTAGCAAGATTTGAGTTCAAAGGATGGCATTAAATAGTATAATTTTTTTTCAAGCAATTCGCAGTTGACATCTTTCTCAGAAGTATCAACAACTCTGAGCTATTCCTTGTTATTTAATTACATTGTACAATATCTCACCTAAGTCTGAAGAATCAAGAATTCGAATGGCCATTGCATCAACTGCAATATCTTGACCAGCAGCCAAAGCGTTGAGCCCAAACACACCAGAAAGAAACACAAAACGTATTTCAGTCCCAAGAAGACCTGGAAAGCCGCAGCAAAGCGCCATTCCAAAGAACGACCCGGCCAACCACATCCATAATGTCGAACACCGATTCAAAAATCCAGCTATAAATACTTTAAAAAGCCAAGGAAAACTAAGTATACGAGATAAGCTGACCTTTGACAAAGAGACGGACCTTGATCGTAGTAATACAGGGACAAGTTTAGTTTGAATGCCGTATGGAAGGCCTTGAGTGAAGTAGAGAAAGAACAGAACAATAAATTTCAGAACTGCCGCCATTTTGTTTTTACCACAGGAACCCCAAAGATAAAATATTCCTCTCTTGCCCAGGCTCCAGTCTGCCTTGGCCAAGAAAGGAAGCCCACCAACTTTGCGTTTCACTTTATTCACGCCATCTTGGATTTTGTGGACTTTGCCTTTGCCGGTTTCGAGTTGGTTATTTACGTATGAAATAACTACATTTTCTTCTTTAATCTCGCTTGCCATAGCTTTCAACTCTTTCTGTGACTCGTATGTTCTAGCGATGTTGATTGCTTTGTCTAGCATTAAGCTAGCGCCTTCGTCGCCGGAACAGCTTCTCTCTCATTTTAATCATTTCACTGATTTTCTTCTTTGAATTCACAATTTTTTGCTAGCTTCTGTAAGTCCATGATTAAACTGCTCTATGGTTTTTGTCTGAATTTTGAACTCTCTTGTGCAATTTTTGTGAAATCTTTTAGGGTGAAAAATATGACCCGCTCGTACCTTTAAGGGTTTCCGGTTCATAGCGTACCGTTTGAGGGTCAGGATAATGAAAATCACATAAAGTTTGAAACGTTCTCACATACGAATATTCTTTATTAACAATGTGGTCGTACCTTTGAAGGTATAAAATCGGCATCTTCGGTAATTTGTGCGTACCTTTTAGGGTCATTTTCAAAACCCTCCGTCGAGCACTCCTACCACTTTTGTAAGGGAGTACCCCCTCCCCCTCCCCTTCCCCCGGAAAAAGTAGGTTGAAGTTTCCATTGATATTTACCACCATATTGGGTAGAAGTCAGTGGTTTTAGAGTTGCGGTGAAATATGCAGCAAACACATTACTATGAATCCAGTACTCCCATTAACATTATTTATATATAGTTAACTTCAGTCTCAAGTTCTAATTTGCAAGTATCAGATGAGCAGCGCAATGTTCCTTGTTTTGAGATTAAATGTATTGTGGATATCTACATCATCAATGAAAATTAAATGTATTGTGGATATCTGCATCTGATATACGAATGCGTTTTGGGTAATCACTTTTGAGTGTAAGGCACTCTTTGTTGAGACTCAGCTCTGAGTATGAAATTAAACATATTTCCATGATCAGATATTGAGTCCAGTGTATCTGAACTCCAAAAGCTGCTGGGCCAGGTTAATGATAGAAAAACACACACAATAAAATGATAGAGCACGGCAACATCTCAAAATAGACTAACATTATTAGTTATATGTTCATTTAATTTGTATAAATACTGTGGCACTTGCTCTGCTTATCATCATCAATAGCAATCACTTCATGATCACTTTCTTTAGACGTGTTAATTTGTGGACCAAAGAAATTATTTTGAGTGGCATTGTTTTGCACACACATTTTAGTAATTTGCACACCTCTGAGTTCAAATGAACCTGTTGAGTTAGCATAGAAAGTCTGAAACTGAAGTAATTTATTAAAACATTAAAGCCATTTACATCTAGGAGTACAGAAGTACCTTGAGGATGGGGGAGGCCAAATGAATCTCGAGCATGAGAATCAAATATCCAAAACCTGTCATCACCATGACAATTATAAATAGCTATTGTCATTAGATCGAATGATCCGAATAGAGTTGAGTGGTAATTTTCTTTAAATAAGCTTTGCAAAGAATTACCCAAGGGCATACAGTAAAGGAAATCTACAATTAGATAAAACATCATCTACATTAGATAAAACATCAGCAGTGTACCTTATCAGAAAGTCTGCCGGTTTAAGCCAACAAGATTCCTACATTAAAACATCCATAGCTTCGATAGCTTCCAAAATAGAAAAACAACACTATAAACAGATTTAACTTGCCTTAAAATAATGTATTTAGATAGATAATGATACGATAATAATAGATATAGATGGAATACCGGTTGTTTCGATCCATGGTCGTTTCGATCCAGGTCGTTTCGATCCACATCTGACACATTCGATCCACCTTAAATACACATTCGATCCACACATATAAACAACTTCAAACATGTATTTTAAACAAGTATAAGAGTGTTTAACTACAAAGTAAACATAAGTGCATGTTTTGGGAATATAATAACAGGTTGGAAGAGAGTTACTTTGCTACGAGTTGAAGTGAAGTGTCGGCCGGGGTTTGAACGAAGAACAACAAGAAATGTATCTTAACGTAAGACTTCGAGCAATCAGTGACAATTTTCAATGAAATCGAATAGGGGATTGAAAGTTGTCTTATCGAATTGTGTTCTTTTGTGATGTTTAAAGTTAGAATATAGTGACTCTGGGGCGATACGCGTCCATAGTTACCCAATGTAAACAAAGCGAGGATCTATGATAAGAAGACTTTCACAGTTAGTGATTCCAAATTGCTTTCTACTAATAACTTGGTGTTTGACCTCATCTAACACTCTAACAACACTAAACCGGTGTGCTAAAACCCATTGAGCGTACTGACTGAAAGGGTTCGATTGAAAACAATGACCTGAGACGCCAAAGTTACGGCTTACTTGACCATAAAGTCTCATTTCCAAGAAAACGCATTCCTAGAATTGATACGATAAAATGATATATTTTGTGCTCACTTACCGAAAAGCCGTCTTAATGACCGCATATTTACAAGTGGATCGATAATACCGGTGTTCAAACATAGACAACAAATGGTTTATTTGCCTATGGTTTTCAAGTTCTTTAAAGTCCTATCCCTTACAAACTCCCTAAGGTAAACTTCGTTTCTCTTCATATAGTCACCAAAAAATTTTGTTCAAGTTTTGTTCTAGTTTACTGAGTTCAAGACTCGAGAGCAGCCAATCGAATAAACCACATCCACTGGGAGAAATATACAAAAGACAGAGATGCCAGAAGACTTCTTCGGGCTTGCTCACATTTGTGTGTGCGTCAAAGACCGTAAACTTCAAACTGTTCTTCGGAGCTATTAGATGCTGCAAAAGTCAATTACCGATGCTTATACAAAACATACACAAACATTACCGATGCTTATACAAAACATACACAAACATACTCCCAATGAATTATGACATATATTTTACTTCATCATGTTAAAATTACCATGTCTATGTTGTCTCAGTTATATGTATGTTGATAAATCTCAAGCCGATCCGAACTGGCTTTGTTTACAATACGCTTTCGCTGATCGCTTCAGAAACTCGGTTTCAAGGTTTAAAGAGTGACATTATTCTGACCAAAAGAACATGACCAATTCCATTCCTTTATTTGATCGTACTGAAAGTTATAAGATTTTAATTCATAGACTGTTAATCTGCTAGAAAATAGTGAAATTAATTGGAAGACACTAACTGTGAAAGTCTTCTTAGCAAGGATCATCTCTTTGTTTACACTGGGTAACTATGGACGCGTATCGCTCCAGAGTCACTTTATTCTAACTTTAAACATCACAAAAGAACACGATTCGATAAGACAACTTTCAATCCCCTATTCGATTTCATTGAAAATTGTCACTGATTGCTCGAAGTCTTACGTTAAGATACATTTCTTGTTGTTCTTCGTTCGAACCCCTGCGGACACTTCACTTCAACTCGTAGCAAACTAACTGCGGACACCCCTGCGGACACTTCACTTCAACTCGTAGCAAACTAACTCCCTTCTGAATTGTTGTTATATTCCCAAAACATGCACTCAATGTTTATTTTGTAGTTAAACACTCTTATACTATTTTAAAATGCATGTTTGAAGTTGTTCAGTTATATGTGTGGATCGAATGTGTATTTAAGGTGGATCGAATGTGTCAGATGTGGATCGAAACGACCATGGATCGAAACAACCGGGTACCTATAGATGTATAACAGCAGTTGTTCATAACTGATTTATATAATTAAGTTTGTAATTTTGATTATGATTATGTGTCAAAAACTTTTTTAAGCAAAAACGTATACTAGGTATATTTATGTAGAGAGTTATTTTTGTTAAATAACTGACACCTTTTCATCACTGTGTACATACAGTCATTTCAGAAAACGTTGTCGCTGCTCGGCCTCAAGCCTACGCGATCGACCGAAAAGAAGTATGGGTAGAAATCACGTCACCGTGGCGACTATAAAATGCATACCTAATTAGTCATTCCGAGGACCTGAACCATCCACACTGCTCGCCAGCAAATGTCTGCGCTATAAAGATAAACTCGAGGCATGACTAATTATATATACATTTTATAGTCGTACCTCAGTGATTTCTACCCGTCATCCTCTCCGGTCATGTCGCGTAGGCTTGAGACCGATCAGCGACAACGTTTTCTGAAATGACTGTATATTTGGTGATACTTTTGTTAATAAATCGTGTCAATTGTGAATATCCACGCCTGAATAAACAATAAGCATAAAATGATTATTGATAATTGATGCATGCGACGCATGCGCAATGAAAATGTAATGAATTAAATATTTTTTTTGTTCTCGCTGGATTGATTCCTCGAGGGGATAACTTTTATGGGATATTTTTGGATGAACGTCAAGGGCAATTATCTGGCTTTCGTGCTGCGGAGTGTCGAAGCAAGGGAATGCGTTTTAGTGTGCGAATTGAGGGATTTTCGAGAGCGGCCCGGTCCGTTGGCCAGATGGAGGTGTCCTTCCTTCCCTTCTTCTTATAGTGGTTTCTTTGTTCAGATTTTTATTGCCTCTTCCGTTACGCAATTATCTCCATCAGGGACACCATCGCAAGGTACCGAGTAATACTCCTTGCTTTGGTCGATATTGACAAGTTCCAAATAAGGGTTGTCCTGTTGTAACATGTCTTCGAATGTTTGTCGAAGCTGACAGAACGAAGGCCTGTTATTTGGGATTTGCTGCCAACATTTCTGCATGATGGCGTACCTGAAAGATGAGGTACAATCAGAACGTTTGGCAAGTCATTCCACCTCAATCGACTGCTGTTATTACATCACAAAGATTATCACCATGGGGACCACAATATGACCGACCGACCGACTGGCTGACTTACTGATAAAAATATTGATCCAGAGTTATGATAGACACTATTTTCAGTGCTACTTACGTCTTCTCTGAGCAAAGCTCAGGTTGTTCCATTCTGTAACCCCGACTCAACTCTTGTTTAACTTCTTGCATTGTCATTGTGGGGTATGGTGCTCCTCCTTCAAACCAAACCAAATGAGAAACAAGCAAATCACGTGCATCGAAGCAACAATTGAAACAAAAAGCTAGTTAATTAGAAAATAAATTACAAAAGGACATCAAACATTATCTTACACATCTAGAGAAACAAGAAGCTGAGAGACGTGCGCAAATCCTGGCCGAAAAAAAAATTAAATAATAATCTAAGATGACTAGAACAGAAGCACAAGAAAGTATATCATCATATCAAGAGTCCCGCGATTTCTTTGTATATTTTTATGCCATCCTGAAGGCTCGAAAAGTATGCAAGTATGTACGTACTTATGAACTAAGATCTGGAATCCAAACGTACCTAAAGTTGTGATCTCCCACAACAAGACACCATATGACCAGCTGATAAACAATGACAAATAAAAAGCATGTTTATAGTTATAGTTATTTTTTCGGTTCAGTTCTTTTTTGTCTTGGATTAATTACACGCTGTGTACTTACACGTCACTCTCTATGATGAACAAACCGTCATTGATTGCTTCAGGTGCCATCCATTTTAATGGCAGTTTCCGCTCTAGTTGACGAACATGATAGATGCCATCGTAGAGAACACGTGTCAGACCAAAATCCGCCACTTTGACTTGTTTGTTATCGCCTACGAGGACATTACGTGCGGCGAGATCTCGATGAACAAATCCCTTGCTGGACAAGTACTCCTGTATTAGTAAGTAAGTACATGGATCAGATAGAGGATATTACATGGTTGCATGGATTATATTTTATCTTCGCTTGTTGAAAACCTCTTTCTTTTTCGCAAGCAGTAGCTTGCAGACTCAGTGTTACGTTTGATCTTTTGGCTGTAATGAGTAAAGGTACGGTGCGGAGGCTATTTCGCGAGGTTTATTAGGGCTAGATAAGAGTTAGGTTTATAGGGACTGGAATAGGGCTATCCCTAGCTAACGTAGCCCTAAAATCTAACCGTAAAACCTAAAATCTAGCCTTAATAATGGGGTCCTTTTAACGCAATATGTTGTTCTGAAGCTCGCGAAATAGCCTCCACCAAACGTATATTGAGATCTTACCATTCCAGATGCAACTTGATAACAAAAAGATATCAAATCTTTAGCTGTTAGGACGTCATCTGGATCTTTGGGGTCGATGTTCACGTTTTCTTTCATCGTGCAAATCTAATACACGATATGTTCAGAATTAACTAACATAATCGTAAAATTGGCTAGGGAATGAATTGAAATCATTGCCGGACATTGTATAAGAATGATTTTTTTAAGCTTACCTTTTCTCTGTTGTCCCTTAGGCACTTTAGCAAGTTACCTTTGGGCAAGTATTCCAGAATCAGAAAGTATGGCTCGCTTTTTGTACAATAACCCAGTACGTTCACAATATGCTTGTGTTGGCCAACTTTTTTCATAAGGTTTATTTCGTCGAGAAATTCCTGTTCATCACATGACTTGTGTAGTTCTGAATCAATGCGAATCAAAGAATTTTTTTTTGTAATGATAATGATGATAACGATAGGAATTATGATAATGGAAGCGAGAATGATAGTAAAGAAATGGCTACATTTTAGTGTACAGTGTACATTATTGCACTGTTTGGACCATTAAAGACAAAATTCCTGATCAAATGCGACCATATCTACCGTCATACTTTGTAATAACCATCATACTTTGTAGTATAACTTGGAATATACATGTCCAAGTATGGCCTAAGGTGTCCCTTGGTATCCCCTGGGATGACCCTTACCAGTCCCTGCTCTTAGCTAGACCCTGGCGTATCAAGGTGTCTCTCCAACTCCCAAATCCCTTTGGTATCCCCTGGGATGACCCTTACCTGTCCCCGTCCTTGGCTAGACCCTGGTGTATCAAGGTGTCTCTCCAACTCCCACGCCGGTCCCCTTGGTATTCCCTGGGATGCCCCTTTCCAGTCCCTGTTCTTGGCATTGTAGATCCTATTGTATCAAGGTGTCTCTCCAACTCCCACGTCCCCTTGGTATCCCCTGGGATCTCCCTTACCAGTCCCTGTTCTTGGCATTGTAGATCCTAGTGTATCAAGGTGTCTCTCCAACTCCCACGCCCCCTTGGTATCCCCTGGGATCTCCCTTACCAGTCCCTGTTCTTGGCATTGTAGATCCTAGTGTATCAAGGTGTCTCTCCAACTCCCATGTCCCCTTGGTATCCCCTGGGATCTCCCTTACCAGTCCCTGTTCTTGGCATTGTAGATCCTAGTGTATCAAGGTGTCTCCAACTCCCAAGTCAAATCCCCTCGGCATCCCCTGCGATGTTACCTTAGGGATCCCTTATATGTCACACTTTGTAACAATCATCGTGAAGTATCGTTTGCCATTGATTAATATTAAAGATCGTTGTCATGGATCAGTGTATTCTTATCACTTGTGCAAGCTTTGCTGTTACAAAGTGTATCACAGTTTATTACAAAGTATGAAGGATGTTATTAACAAAGTATGCCAGAGTTAATAGAATATGCATCAGTTATTGTTAACTAAGATCAGTATTGAAGGGAAGATGCATTTCATGCACTATATTCCAAAATTAATTGATGGTATATACCTTTCAAAGTTTTGACGGCCACAATCCCGCCAATCCTGTTCTTCCTTGTAGTCTTCAATACTGCCTTGAATACCTGCCCAAAAGCTCCCTGACCCAACTCTTCTAGGTGTATTACATTATTGGGGTTAACTTCCCAATGGTCATGGAGCTCAAGCGCATCGAAGATACTGTTGGTGGATAAAATGTTTGAACTTCAGTTGAAAATTTAAGCATTTTAAAACCAAAGGAAAGAAGGTGAAAAACAAAGAAAGGAAAAGAAAGAAGGAAGGAAGGAAGCATTCTAAGAGGAAAGAAAGAAAGAAATAGAGAGAGCATGAGGAAACAGATAAAGCAAGAAGGTAGAGAGGAAAGGAAGAAAGAAAGAAAGAAAGAAAATAAAGGTCGATTCGTATGACATACGGTGAATTCCTTCTATTGTAGCAAACAGCGACGACACTTATCAGTATAACTAGAAGAACTCCACTTGAAGCTCCAATTGCAGCCTTTTCGCTGACTCCCAGTCCGCTTGGGTTTGACGTTTCTAAGGAAGAATTAACTCTACATCATCGACACTTATATTTAATATGTTTTAAAAATCCTTGCTCAAAAAAATACTTTGTTACTTTTGCTTTTCAATACTAATTACAATATAATAAATATAATCTAAAAATAACTTGTTTTAATTCTCTTATGTAAATTATAATTAATGGATTATAGTTCTACATAACAACGCTCCCAGTTGTTGTTGTTGTTGTTGCTGTTGTTGTTGTTGCTGTTGTTGTTGTTGTTGCTGCTGCTGCTGTTCGAGGTGGGGAAGAAGCGAGCGACTTAATGGGTTCCCGAAAATTAGCCGGAACATGAGATCAGATTATTAAACATGAGATAAATACCAAACATCGCGGACATCACAAACGCGCAGCAAGAAGACACCATTTTGCGAAATAACTTTAACTAGACGCACACGTGCGTCCACTCGTGCCCCGGGAGTCCCTTTTAGGAGAGGCTCCAATGGCCGGCCCCGTTCGTACTCTTCCCCGAGTCCTTTCACGCATTCTTTACCATTCCGGGAAAAGTTAACCGTAACATAAAGACCTTTTTTGAATCGGCTAACTTAAACTAAAGAATATCTGATTAGTCAATTTGTCTGTCAGCAGCTATTAGTGGTTGCCTTTGTCCTTCTATTATCATGCATGGGTATTATATATCTCCGACAAGCAAAAATATTACCTGCAAGTATACCAGTTTATTCAACTTTTTATTTCACTATGTATCTCAATTGTTTGCTGTAAAGACTTCTACAACGGCGTTTTTGACACAATAACAAATGTTTCGTGTATTTTTTGCGTTCATGTTTCGTATGTATTATTCACCTATTTCAAAAAAGCTTGTCACCGCTAAGAGCGATAGGCGTTAGGTAATAGGTCATTCCAAGACCGCAAAGCACTATTGATTTCCAATTAATTTACATATGAATAGCCAAATATTTGATGGAAGAGTGTAAAGAAAGATTTAGGATGGCTTAATTAAGAAATCAATAGTGCTTTGCGGTCTTGGAATGACCTATTACCTATTGCCTATCGCTCTTAGCGGTGACAACCTTTTTTGAAATAGGTGTATACTATATGAATAAAAGACATTATTGTATGGCTAGATAATTTCCTGAATTCTGATTGGCTAACGCATGGTCTGTATTTTGCCATATCAGGACCGCTGTCCCGGATGAAAAGAAAAGTTTGCGTTTGGCAATTGTTTTAGCGGGACTTCTCAACGCCATATAATAAATAAGTTATTAACCTCGTTTGCTTCGGTCTTTACGAGAAAATATCAGAACCTCGGTCTTTTATGTTACGGAACCTACGCCTAACGGCTCGGTTCCGTACTGTCAAGACCTCGGTCTGATATTTTCCCATACAGACCTCGCACTCGGTTAATAACCCTTTATTACGTGACCAAACGCGAGGTCAAATAGAAACGTACAAAATTGTCTGGTCCGTAATTTCAATATTACAATTCAGTACAAAAACCTCTCAAGATCTCTTGAATGCTACATGTAGGATGAGAAATTCGTGGATTTCCAGCTCAAAGGAAAAGGCTCTTTATCGCGGGAGCGATCCTTTCAAGTACTCCACTTAGAGTTCAATATTTGGTCAAAGTATTGAAGATCAAGCACAAAATAATAGCCCATATTCTGAAGCTCTTATAAGTGTCTAGGTATATCTCGAGTTAAATGCTCCATTTTACTATTTTCTTTGTAGTCCGGCCATCTTGCATTCCTAAAGTTCCTGGCTTAGTCACTCAAAGGTGATGAATGAAGGACATTGTTTCTTACGCTTTTAACCAATCAGAAGTGCATCACGTGATCCATTGCGCAAGAATGCCGCATTCTCGAGACGAAAAAAAGAAAAAAAAACATTTGCAGTTTATAACTCGTTCCCGGCCTATGGCCTGGGCACGAGTAAAAAGTAGTATCATATTAATTCTTAAACTTCAATACTAACCTCTAGAACTTGTTTCAGTCGAAGGTCTTTCAGTTGTTACTGATATATTCAAACAAAAAGAAAGACTGAGTATAATGAATGCCCACTTTGAAATGAAGGTTATATGGTACGACATGTTCACTGAGGTAATTTCAAATGTTTTAGAAATAACACAGTCAAGGTGCACGGTAAAGGAACTAGGAATGTCTCTTCTTGGCTAGGACGAGATTGAATATCAATCCACGAGAAGAAACCTAAGATATATTTTCGAGTTAACAAGAAATATTCGAGGCTTACCTCTAGAGCTTGTTTTCGAAGATCTCACAGCTGATGTCACTAATATATCAATACAAGAAGAAGAAAAAGGACGCAAAGCAACATAAACATTACAGCAATAACAAAAACACTAAAAGCGTGACACAATTTTTGCGTCATTTAGTAGAAAGATTGCAATAGAGTGATGGCACTTAATCTGTGAAATATATAATAATTTAGCAGACATTGGTAGACACTATTTCTATTGTTTTCTTTTGTTTTGATTATAGGCTATTAGACAATGATTCTTGCCATCATTCCAACCCGTTGTTGAATTACTATCTACTAACCGACCACGACGCTCTTTGTTGTTGGTTCAGCGCTATCTGTAGGGAAGAAGTAGGAAATAAATTTTTACTAATGATTTTAAAACAACTGTAAAACAACTCAGATAGAGGAATTTTTTATTTACAAAATGCTGGAATAGTCTGAAATTTGCATCTTGTCTAAAACTTCTTTAAAACAACTTTTTGGGTTAACGCTAACAATTAAGTTGGGCGCGCAGGATCAAATCACGCTGATTCAGGGCCTGCTCCCTGTCAAGCAATCAGCTAGTACACTGCCGATTGCATGAGTATAGTTTTGTTGTTGTTGTTGTTGTTGTTGTGTTTTGTTGTTGTTGTTGTTGTTAGTTTTTTGTTTGTTTGTTTGGTTGGTTGGTTGGTTATTGTTGTTGTTGTTTTGTAATTTGTTCTGTAGAAAAGATATGTGTCAAATGACGGAATTGCTTCATGTACATTTAATTTTTCCTTAGCAGGGTAACCACATATCGACCAGCGGTCCTTTACTCTAAGCATTCGTTCATGACCTCCGATCCATCTGAAACTGGTGTGACAGTCAGACCAGTAAAGGAGAAGACAAATCTATGTAACTGAACAACTTTTGCAAAGGCTGGTACTTACACTGTCGCTAAAAAATTAAGTTCGAGACACAAGATAAATTTTGAAAACTTAGTTTAAAAGTGGAAATGATTTTCTGTTTTTCTTTTAATTTTCTCCAGAATAAATACTTAATAAGCTTTCATTCATTGTAGCCAATAGACCTTTTCACGGTTCTCGTTGTTTAACCTCAGCCTATAACGGGCTGCAGTCAAATTCTAAAGAATATATTACACGGTGTCGAGGCTGAGGTTGAACGACGAGAACCGTGAAATGGTCTATTCTAGTTACCTTTCCCACTTGTACAATCACTTCTTGTTGTAAAGGTTTGACTTGATGCCTGTCCATAGCCACTGCCCTGTTTTGTAAATGGGGTACAGTGAGCCCTGTCAAATACATAACCTTTTAAAAGTGATTTAAAACTTACCTTCTTGGACATAGCTCTCACTTTAATATCGTAGGTAGTACCAGGCTCCAACGGTTTATTGTAATGACCACTGTAGTTTCTACCATCACCAAACGTGAAGTTAGACTTGAGTGGATCCAAAAACAGACTCCAAAAGTAAAAGGTTCTTTTACTGCTGATTTGTATTTCATAAGACCTGATGAATAAACAAATTATTTCAATAAATGTGCGTTTTAAGTGGTTTTTAGAAAATGATCACACTCACTCGCCTAATCAGCGCTTAGTATTTTGGTGCTTTATATTCCACAGAGTAACTAAAGGTGTCAAGTGGTGAGGGCTTTGAAGCACAGGGAAATTGTGGAGTAAAGAAAACAAGTACGGTCAGTGAGCTTTTATAACTAATTAGTTTTCTCTATATAAAGCATACTAATGAAGTCTTTTGAATTCTTTTGTTTAAAGAGTTCATTAGTATGCTTTATATAAAGAATACTGATTAGTTATAGAAACTCACTGACGGTACTGTTTTCTTTATATACAACATTTTTTTAGTTACTTTACGGAACACAGAGCATCAAAATTCCCAGCGCTGATAATCATTTTGCAATTTTTCTGTGTTCTATGTAAGGGTTAAAGAATGAACACGAGTGTCCCATGGGATATAGAGTCCCTCGCATTAGATAAAAGGCCACGAGGGCGCAACCCGAAAATAACATTAAAATATCGATATACGTACATGCATCAAATTTGTCGGAGCAAATTCTGAAAATCTTCGCTATGAAATTAACTGGCAAGTACTAAGCATACTTTTTTCCTTTACTATAAGATGAATTATAACAAACTCAAACTTACTGTGAGAAATTTTAGATACTCGAAACCTCCAACATGTGTTTTCAGGCTTGATAACACGTAATATTGGCACTTTTTTGCTGTCGTTATCTAGCTCTTCGCTTTAGTAGATTTAGTATCCATCATTCATATATTGTGACAATTTCTATCCCTAAAAAAGCCTGTGGAGTTCTGTAACCAAAGCGGTCTCCAGCCGGCCGGTCTGATGTGCATGACATAAATGAGCCTCTTCAATTGAAAAACGCAAAAATGTATCGGACACAAGAAAGCAGTGCAAAACAAATAAGCCTTTAGACAATTTAACAATAAAAGCGGGTAAATTGCTCGTGAGTGTGATCATATTCTAAGACAGTTAAAGAATGAACACGAGTAGACCATGGGATATAGAGTCCCTCGCATTAGATAAAAGGCCACGAGGGCTGTAACCCTTACGTAGTGTACTACTTTGACCTACTTTATTAGCTTCTTTTCGGCGACGGTCATGAGATCGTGATTAATGTTAAGAAATGCTGTACAAAGAGTTCCAGCGGATGTACTGTTTTCTATGGTAAATTGAGGTGCAGCGACTGTAAAAATCAAGAAAAGTAAAAAAAGATCTGAAATAATTATTATGTTACTTAAAGCGATTTTTTTCTGTTTGCATCGCGTCCGTCAACTGGGAATGGCTAAAAAGTGCAAAATCGCGACTTTGGGAGTCGGCATTCAACTGTCAGACTTATAATTTACGAAGAGCAAGGAAATATAAAATATCAATTAAGACAAAATGATTCCAAAATGCATTTATGAATGCAGAAGCTGCTAAAGTATAATTTTTCCAGTATATCTTATTCATATTATATTTATTGTTTCTTATATCTATAGTTGATATGTATTGTATAATATATTTATATGCAAATATTTTTTAGGTCAAATGTAATTCAGCCCCTGGGCTGCGACTTTTGGTTCTTAATAAACGTTATTATTATTATTACATTATTAGTGTATTAATCTCTCTCTCTCTCTCTCTCTCTCTCTCTCTCTCTCTCTCTCTCTCTCAACTAACAAACCATATTTTCTTTAGAACTCACCTATCTTGCACGTGACACCAACATCGTCCCCATGCCGACAGCCTACACGTCCCCATCCATTATGACTACAGTTGGCAATGGACATTTCTGTACCAGTACAAGCGAGGTTTCTAAGCCATACTATGCCTTTGACACGACTAAAGTTTGAGTGTTTGACAACTTGTACCCCAGGGTACCCAAGCATACGACAAACCACCTCAGCGTCGTTCTTGTCCCATCCACCATAACATACGGTACCCCACACACCATGGTACCTGACTTCAACTCGACCAGAATTGGGTGACGTTCCTCCAGCTAAACGAACTTGAACTGGTGGGATATCTACGAGTTGCAAGAATTGGAAAGCCTAAGATATACAATAGTCACTTAGATTCGTAAATAATACTTCGTCAATGTTTTACAATTTTTCCAAGCGGCTCAAGGTTTTTGCGTTCTCTCGCAACAACAACAACAACAACAACTTTATTTAAATGATATTTACTGCTTTTTCTATATATTACGTTTTAATTATTTTTCCGAGCTTTCGGGCCGTTGGACGAAGCAGTGAATATCATTTAAAGATGTCTCCTGCGCCTACAGAAAAATGTTAAACACTTTGATGGCGTTTGCAAGTCCAAGGATTTGGCATCAGAAAATAGGACAGTGACTATAATCGTACCATGATCGCTGGCCTACTCGATTTCCAGTTTCAACAGTTTACAAATATACCGATGTCTGCCATTCTTGTTTCTAATTTTGATAATGACGTCTATACAAGAAGCAGTCGTGATTGACTAACTTCATGTTTGTTTTTAAAAAATATCGAAACAAAATGAAAGGGCGTTATCAAATTTGATAGCAGTCATGACTGATGAGGTAAGTATATTTTACAGATTAAACCATGCATACGTACCTCCATCTACCTGACAAACCACACCAGCATCAAGTCCTTTCAAAAAGCACATAAACGGTACATTCCGCCATCCCCTGTGATAACACTCTGCAATTGACTTTTCTTTACCACTGCATCCAACATCAGACATGAGTATTTTTGTTGTCTCTCCTTCGATACCGTAAATGTCATTTACAGCTGCTTTGTAACCAAGCATTCGACAGATCACATGAGCATCGTTTATATCCCAGTGTTTATAACCACAGACTGTTCCCCAGGTCCCTTTGTACTGGATTTCCGGTGAACCAACATGGCTTACATTAGTTCCTACCAGACGAACTTTAATTGCTTTTTCCTCTGAAAAAAAATAGCAATAAAAATTGGTATGTAAAGGATTTTTTCACTTGACTCCGCTTACTTTCAAAAACTAAAATGTTATTAACTATTTATGTTTGTTTTACCTGATGTCAAATTTCCACATACAACTGCAGGATCTCGACTGTGGTCACAGCTAGTAGGATATTGAAAGCATTGTTCAATAGATGCTTCATACCCATAGCAATTCAGATAGTTAGGATAAATAGGACCATTTCCTTTGACTTTAGCATTACCAGTTGACACTGCTTTGGAGTAATTCAACATGCGACATACCACAAATGCGTCTGGTAAGTTCCAGTTGTGATTACAGATGGTGTTCCATGGACCGTTATTTGTTCTCACTTCTACACGACCATCGTATGGAGTTTTACCGTCCACTAAGCGAATTTCAGCAGTAGCTTTCATTCCTGTAAAAAAGTCAGATTGTTTTTTGTTGAAGGAATTTTTTCAGTATCAATGATGTCATTAATTTTTTGTTGTTGATGATCTTAAGGGTAATTATATATTGGATGCTGGCCATTCCTTCCCTCTTTTCTACCGGCCTCGTGTACCATGGCCAGTTGTAAAGATATTCTATATAGAGGTCGAACAACGAATTAAAATAGCAGCATATTGCATGCGCATATCATGCAAGCATGTATCTATGTGAGAATAGGCCATTTGCATGATGGCGTCATATACTACAACTACCAGAATGCTTTGCCCACTTTCTTTTGTAAAATAATTAGTGCCAATTGTTCGACTATTCTCAAAAGGGAATAAAAATCTGAATAAGAAAGAAAATTCGTAGAGCATTCTGGTAGTTGTAGTAAAATGACGCCATCGTGCAAATGGCCTATTGCAACTGATGTTCGAGGTGGAACAACTTATCGAAACTTATTCTGGGCGATGTTCCTCAAGCTACAAGCACTTGACATAATGGAAAATCTATGTAAGTGTGTACACAAAATTTATTCTGAGCATCTCACCTTTATCCACCTGACAAACCACACCAGCCATATAATTACAGTTATGTTTTGACCATCCATTGTGAGTACAATTTACAATCGACGTTTCCTTTCCAGAACATGCAACATTATCCAACAGGAATGGAAGAGCTGTTTTTCCTTTAATAGACCAAATTGATCTTTCAGCTTTTTTGAAGCCAAGCATTCGACAGATCACGTGAGCATCGTATATATCCCAAAGATTGTCGCACACTGCACCCCAGATTCCTTGATATTGAATTTCCACTTGGCCAGCATAGTTCACATTCGTTCCCGTCAGACGAACTTTAATGGCGTTTTTCCCTGAAAGAGACACTGCAGCTTTTTTTTTTTTCATTTTTCTTTCTTTCTTTTCCTTTTTTTAAATGTTTTGCAATAGATTCAAATATGATGATGCAATATGTGTATGAGGTTTCATTTTTTATTTGTCTCATTGTTCTTTTCTCTTTATGAAAACTAAATGCTGTACAATATAAAATAAAGCATTTTAGATTTAGATAATTTAAGTATATTTAAAATGGACTACATACTCTTTAATTTAAAAATATATGGATGAAAAGATTCTGAGGATTACAAAAAGTCATTTTTAATGTTGTACTTTATCATTAGTTATTTATTTGGACGAAATGCAATAATAGTTATTGGACATTATTAGACAACTACCTTAGCGCCTGTTCATACATGCAAACCTCGCCGTCAATGCAATAAAATATGTGAATTATTAAAATTTGATATAATTCTCCATATTATGCATGATAACACCCAAAGTAAATCAGGATCTCTTATCGGGGGGGTCGGGGGAACTCCATTGTAAAATGCTCGTCGTATCTCTTAGGGGTATATTTTGGGGTGTTAAAATTAAAGTTTAGAGTTTTAGCATTTCCTGGTCTCTCTTAGGGTATCAAAAGAGCCCATCGCTTGTTATCTTGTTCTCAAATAGAAGAAATTTGCCCAACAAAAGCGTATCGACCGTTAATTTTTTTTCTCATTCTACACGGCCATCGTATACGAATATTCTTTATTAACAATGTGGTCGTACATTTTAGAGTATCAAAATCGGCATCTCCATCCCTTTAAGGTAATCTTAAAAACCCTCCGTCGAGCACCCCTACCACTTTTGTAAGGGAGTACCCCTCCCTTAACACCCCCCCACCCCCCCCAGGCAGCACCGATGTAAAGACCCAGGAAATGGAAAAGCGTCGTGTTTAGCTCCTTAAAATCCAATGGGTATCTTTCAAGTTTTCTGAAGAACATAGCGAGAAAAACGAGGCAAAGTTTCTTTCAGACAAAGAAGAAAGGAATAAAAAATTAATAGTTTTGTCATACTACTGAACGTCTGGGAAGAGTTTTGTTTGATTTGAAAGTGATTATGAAACCAGTAGTACACTAAAAAGCTACCTAATGAAACCTTTTGGGTGCGTGGATCAATTCCGTACAAGTTAATATACTTTCCCTGATTAATATCTCTAGGGCATCAGCGAACAACTGTGCTGAACTATTTTTACGTTCTTTATAATAACACGACATCGTGAATGACATCTGTAGCTTACCTTCAATTGGCATCAGCCATAATACAAGGAAGAATAAGATTAATCGAGCCATTGAAATCAGACCTGATTTGTGAACTGAAAGAAAACAAGCCATCAAATATATGAGATTATCATCTTCAAAGCACAATACCAATTAATTGTCATGCATTAATTGTCACTGAGAAACGACGTTTTTGCTGGACTGGGACATGAGGGTTGCCAAAATCCGCAAGAAAACTCGTTTGATTGGGAAATTTATTAAAATCCGCATGTGTAATTTTGGAAATAAGCGCATGCGCACTTCAAAACTACTATATTTTAAAAGAATGTTATACAGCAAATGCATATTTATACATTTGCATGCGATGCTTGTTCCGCAATGGAATATTGTTAAAGAACGCGATTACTCTGACGCAAAGTACGTTACACATGTCCGCAAATAGCATGGTCATATAAATTATAGTTTTCATTGGATCATTTCTTCAAATCCGCGGATGAAACCGTAAACCATTCTTAAAAATATCATTATCCGAGAATCCGCACGAAAAAAAAGCTCAATCCGCCGATCCGTAACCCCCTATGTCTCCCTCGTTTTGCATAATCAAAAGATATAAAAGAAGTGAAGTGTTATTAGTAAGCAAATCCATGAACCATACAGATCATAGTCCTTGAGAGTGAACCTGAACCTCAACGGAAACTGAAGAATAAACCAGGTGCCAACATTAATTTTGTCACTTTCAGTTTTCGAAGTCTGATTGGCTCTGGGCTTTTTTACTAGCTACAAGATATCTAGTTGACTGTTCTGTAAATTCTTCATGTAGCATGTCAGAAATACACCATACAATGTCAAACTAATTATCAGTATATTTTGGTGACACAACTGACGGACTATTATTCTAACAGAGCTTAAAAAGACGAATACTGCAGTTACCGAAAGGTCCTTATATACGAGCAAATTCTCTATGATATTTTCTTTGCTTCGACAGATACGAAATTAATTGACTTGTCAGGCGTAGACGTTAAAAATTCATTTATCATAAAGAGCTTCTCATGTAGAAGAATTTACCGAGTTAGAAATCGATTACGAATATATTTGCAATCCATTGGTTGGTGAACAATCAGAATTATAGGAATAATCCAATCACTTACACGGAGAACGGCAGACAGCAAACAGTACATATGAACTACTTACTTTTTTCGCCTCGCCTCGCGCGTTTCAGGCAAGTGCGTTGACACCGTACCCCCAACGTATAGAATCCGCTCTAACTGCCTCACCAACCCCTGACAGAACATATCAGATACACTCGAAAACATAATTAACAAATCCTTAAACAAGGCTTAAATTTGTAGGTTTAATAATATTAGCCCCAAAACAATTTTGCCGTTAATATAATCAGCTTTATTCAGCTGTGTGTTACATAGAGCACCTGTATTCACATTTAAATGGGAAATGCAATGAAATTCCAAACAAGAAATCCTAATCCTGTTTTTTCAAGTAGGATTTTTTTACATTTTTCCCAAACCCAACTTCTTGGGAATTTCCTAAAACTGAAAATCCCGATATCAAATCCCAATGCCTATATACTTGCGATTTGCCAAGGTGGTTGCTTAGTTCGGATCGAGAGTTTCGACTGCCATTCTCGTTACATTGCAGTCTCCTGGTGACATACAATTTGTCGTTGATTGATTGTTCTTGTAGCGCTTGCGCACTAATTTGGGGACACTGTACTCTCACACACACTACCTCTACATTACGTATTTTGCAGATAATCACTCGACTCGCATGTTGATTTTTGCTGAAGGAGGAAAAACCGGAGAACCAAGAGAAAAAACCCTCGTGACATGGTAGAGAACAACACATGAAACAAACTCAATTCACATATGATCCAGGCGCTCGATCGAGCTGGAACTCGAACCCGGACCATAGCGGTGAAAGGCCAGCGTTCTAGCCGCTCGGCAAACCACTGATGCCACCCATGTCGCTTTTCCTTAATTTGGAATTTGCTATGCTACGTTTAGTAACAATTTGTAGCTCACTACTTGATATACAATATCGACGGCTTTTTATTTATATTAGAATATAAGTCTTTCCTTTAGGAATGATAACAAAATACCTTTACAGGGGCGGATCTAGCATTTCGACCGAGTAGTTTCCAACTCGACCGAAACTTAATATCATTAAATCCTATGATACCATTTACACTTTGCATATTTTGAGCATTAGCATCTATAATAAACATGAATAAACACATTAATACAATTTTCAAAATCTGACATGAGAACTCTTGAGAACTCAAAGCACTCAAGCGGGTTTTGCCAAATTAGCTTTCGTCAATATTACTGAAAATCAAGAATACGAATATCTCTATTACCGAAATTATATTTCGCTGTTACAGATCGCTCTAGGATTTTAGAGATCTTTATGAGTATTTTTTGGTTGGTTCTTTGAAGCGGGGAAAGCAAGAAACCAAATTCCAACGGAGTGTTTGAAGGTCAGAGTTCGTTTCAGTAAAACTACTCATAAAACATCAGCTATCAATATAAATTATAGCTTACCGAGGAAACTGTTAGCTCAAGCGTAAACTTAGTCTGCCTAATTTCCTTGTTTACGTTGAATTTCAATCGCAGCAGTTCCACAATTGAAGAATAAAGTTCGCTCGTGCATTCAATTTTCTTCGTTGCGAGTTCGAAGCACTCTGATACAACAGAGAACCTCACCAGGGTAGACTGGCCTTTTTATACTTTTGTCAGTAGTTTCTGGACTAGTTTACGCCGATTTTAGCCAATCAGAATCAAGTTGGAGTGGTAAATTTGTGCTTGGTTTGACTGTGGGCTTCCTGTGTGAATCACTTGTGGGGTGTTTTACTTCCTGTGAATCACTTCGGAAACTACTGGCGGGGTGTTTTATTTCCGGTGCAGTAGTTCACACAGGGATACCAAACTGTGAACTAACACGTTATGATAGCTAGAAATTCCTGTGGGACCCCTCCCTCAGCAAAACTTGAAAAGGCTACAAAAATAGCCTGGGAACATGTGGGTTTCCTGTGGAAATAATTCAAAATGGCGTCCAAATAAAGGTAAAATACGCTTAAACTTGTTCCATTTGTATTATTTATTTTTATTATCTCAATAATTCTTTTTTCTGGGAAAAATCTCAGTAGTTTCCGGAAACTAAGTGAACTACTCTAGATCCGCCCGTGCTTTAGTTCTGTTAGTTACGTAACAAGAATTGTAAAATAGTAATGGTACCTTCTCATTCATAGTTTGAGTAGTAGTGGAATGTCATTCATGGGTCAATGTGGTAGGGTGGTACAGTGGTACAATGACGTCACGTCTATTTTTAGTCTCGTACCACTCAATTACTGTTGGATATGGATATGACATAAATGAAAACAAATTGGAACTGTAAAGTTATTGTCTTTGTTTGAAAAAAATATAACTCCGTTACGAAGCAATCGAGGAACGAGCGAAATAAAGCTGGTGTGACACGTGTCACGTTTAAGCATTTAATATTTCGATTCATCCATCTGCAAAAGGTATTGTTTACCATCATGCTCGATTCTTGGTCAAGGTCCTTTCTTCAATATTTAAACTGAGACCGAAAAAGAAGAGAACATTTTGAAAAAACTCACGTTTTCTACGTTCAAAGTTATATTATTGCATCCTATGCCAGGTCAAAATGTCTGTGCATAAAATGATTTAAAATTTTTGATGGGGATCCCTTCAGATAATACTTACTTCCTAGATGTGCTCTATCTCTATGTGAGTATAATTGTTTTAGTGCAACTCCATTATCTGCACTTTTAGCTTCCCCATGCAATTTTGTATGTTGTGCTCAGTGTCGATTATAGAAAAACATGATAATGGTTAGATATGTATTTCGTCTTTTACCCCTCGTTTAACTATTATTGGTTGCCTACTTAACACAGCAAGAAACCTAAGCCAAAATTCGTTCGACTAGATAATGCTGGCTAAATTATGGATTCAAATCCTTTGATAGTATCGTTTCCACACAAATATTTGTCCAAGAAAGTATAGATCGTAATCACTGACGTCATTGAAAAATATTTAATCCGTTTTAGAGCACTAGCTAATTAAAATTCAAGTACTCGCAACTAAAAGAACAACTAAAACTATGCTTCTGTAAAAATTTTGAGACGAAATAGTTTTCGAGGCCATATGAACGTTTTAGTGCTGTGCTCCTAATTTGTGGTAAAAATATATGGGGCCGCAGCATGTATACAGTTTGTCTGCGCATGTTCATTTGCATATCGAATGCAAGAAATGTTATGTTGACACGGAACATTTGGTTGGCGATCTCGTTCTTCAAAGTTATGGTCAGCTTAATGCTCAACTTTATACTGACTTTGACGCGTGATATTTTCCCATCCAGTGTACCTTCGATTTCGATAACTAGACGCACTCGTGCGTTCACTCGTGCCCATGTGAAAGGGAGCCCAAAATCGGCTTAAAAAGGACATTTAGATTACACGTTGTTGCGAAGCGTACACTGGTTGCCTGTAGTTCAACAAGCCGCAGTAGTCAATACCTTTTTTTAATGGGCTTACTAAAACTAAAGAAATTAAACTTTTGTAAGCCCAGCAACTTTAAAAATAGGAGCTTGTTATCGTCGACCACCGGGTGATGCCGGATCAGATGGTCCGTCCTTATCTGATTATTGTCAATTTGTCTGTCAGCAGCTATTAGTGTTTGCCTTTGTCCTTCTATTATCATGGATATTATATATCTCACATGCAAAAATATTACCTGCAAATATACCAGTTTATTCGACTTTTTATTCACTGTATATCTAAATTATTTGCTGTAAAGACTTCCACAACGGCGTTTTTGTACACAATAGCAAATCGTGGTGGTTTTTTCGTTCATGTTTCAGATGTTTTATATATGAAGAAAAGCATTTACGTGACCGAACGCGCCAGGTCAAAATAGAAGTTCCATGCAATGGCCGGTCTGGTCCATAATTTCGATATTAAAATTTAGTACAAAAACCTCTCAAGATCTCTTCAATGCTTGAATGAGAAATATAATTGACTTGCCTCTATATGTGTTCATTTAGCAACATGTAGGGTGAGAAATTCGTGGATTTCCAGCTCAAAGGACCCAGTCTGCATCGCGGGAGCTTCGTTTTAAGTACTCCATTTAGAGTTCGATATTTGGTCAAAGTATTGGAGATCAAGCTCAAAATATCACTCCATTCTGAAGCTCTTATAAGTGTCTAGGTATATCTCGAGTTAAAAGCTCCATTTTACATTGTTTTACTGCTGGAAGAGCCTGTCTCTGAAAGCTATCTTCTTTGTAGTCGGCCATCTTGCATTCCTAAAGTTCCTGGCTTGCTTTTGCAGTCGCTCAAAGGTGATGAATGAAGGGCATTGTTTTTACGTTCTTAACCAATCAGAAGTGCCTCAGGACGAAAAGAGGGGAAAAACATAAATTTGAAAACTAAATCGCCAACCAAATGTTCCGTGTCAACATAAGATTTCTTGCATTCGATATGCAAATGAATTTCAAGCCCAAACACAGACATGCGTAGACAAATTGTATACATATATGTATATACCTATTTCAAAAAAGGTTGTCGTATGAGAGGTCTCAAGCCTACGCGACTAGACCGAAAAGGAGTATGGGTAGTTGCAAAATCTCACTCTCTTTTTCGCATTGGTCTTGATTTTAGCATCAGCAAATGAAGCTCTTTGATGTATTAGGTCATTGTAAGCTGAAGTTGAATTATGGTGTGGACATTTTCGTGGTTTTACAGCTTTAGTAATTTTTACCCATGCTTCCTTTCGGGTGAGTCGCGTAGGCTTTGACCGACAACATTTATTGAAATAGGTGTATATATGCTTGGGGCCGGCATGTTGGTGCACCTTCGAGGGCAGAAAACTGGATCATCGAAATGGTATCATAACTGCATGCATCCAATTCCTTTATTTTCAAAAAATATGCCAAGAAGATAATAATTAAATGCATTACCAAGCAAATGAGGTAAAATTTGTTGCAAATTGGTGTGTTTTTTACGTTGAAATAAAACGCGTGACAGTATTGCGTGACACAAATTTTCAGAAACGATTTTCTTCAGTGATATGGAGAAAATATCAGGCAAGCAATTTTCCTTTTTATTATAATGGGCCTAAGGGACCATTATACCTGTTTTGAGGGACTTAGGCATGATCGGAATTTTTTGGGATAGGATGAATTGCTTAAATTGCAATTAGATTGAGCACCCTTTTAGGCGTAAACATGCTTAGAAATCAACGCCATTGGCTTTATACGAGAAGTAAGGTGATTGCATGCCTTTTCATGGAAAATTTGACTAGAGGAAATGTAAGTGATTGATATGAAAAGATTTGAATTGCATTTTAGACGGTCTCGAAATTCAAATTGGTATGAGCACGTTGATTAGTTCAAGACTGATATCGATCTCAGTTCTATTGTCGCCAATATCGTCATACTATACTAACCTTTAATAGGTTCAATCTGCAATGATCTACAAAAAGTATTATCATTCGTTATGTCTCTAATACATAAAAAATTTACAGTTTCAATTGTAAATTGCTTTAATAGCCGATTAGTGTTTAGTAGCTTGGGAAACAAAGTGGGCGGCATTAATTAACATTGATAAGTCGAAATGTAAACAAAGGGATAATTGGGACTAAAAGCAGGTAGAAATGTGTCTTAACATAGAAAGATTAAGTAGAAGTTTAAATGCTGTATTACTGGTTTTAGTTTTAGCGTCCTGATGTTCCGGACCTCATATTAGGATATCTTAAAAATTAAAAGAATAGTATTTTCCCTCACTGTCGCTCACCGCTTTGAAGTCGGTGAGCAGCTATATATGCCGTCGGTAATCTTGTGTTGGAATGAAATTGTATATTCTTTATAGCTAGAAAAAAACCTGATAATCACTGTTTTGTCGTTTTGGAGTTATATTCAAATACTTTGAAAATAGATATCTACCCAATATCTCCTGATGAACTGATGAACTCTTGTGGACACGTACCCCGCTATTACAGACATCCCGGTAGTACGACTAGTAAGCTAAATCCCCTCCAGGCATTGCAGACATCCCGCTATATTAACGGCAAAGCTGCTTCGTGAGATCGAAAACTTACCCTTGAAATTATTTTTACATTTTTTAGATATCACAAATATTTGGTACAACGAATTCGAATTACAGGCAATTTGCCCATTATACTTGACGCCATTTTCCTGCGTCAAGACTTGTATTTTATATTTCATATTTTTAGTGACGTCACGTGAATACGATCTATACCAAAAACTGAGTTATAGGATACTCTTTGATGACTCTTAGATATTTTGGGCTTTTTTCGAACTCAAGTCCAAAGAGGCGTTTAATTTCAGGACATGCACATGATTATTTGCACCGTTTAATTGTTCGGTAGTAAGATCCCTCTTCAAGATGTTGTGTGGCATCCGGTTCGATAGTGAAAAGTGTTATCTAGCTGATTTTATTTATCCGAAAAATGCTGTTTACACACTTTCTAAGCATACTAAATTGAACACTACTGTTTTTCTTCTTCTCGATGTGGGGTCAGTTTTTATCTGTTTATAGGAGTTCTGATTACTGTATTGGCGCTTACCAGTGTGTTCTTTGAAGTGTACATTAATTCTAAGTTGATAGTCTTGAGCAGGTTGCTATAACATCACTGCACGACGAACGAAGTTCGTGTAGAAGACACGACTTACAAAAACAGTTTAAGTCATTTATTTTCTACTTATTATTCGTATTTCAAAGAGCAGGTGTCTTAACATGTCAGTTTTAATTTGTGAATTTCTATACACGACATATTCATTAATTGGAAGATACACAGAAACATGATATGACAAGAAAAATGGAAAGGAAAGGCACACTTTTAGTGTCACGTTTGTATTCTATAATATGATTTTTTTATACGCACGCGTACTTTAAAGACTAAAGTAAAAGTAAAGCAACCATATTTAACGTCGTACAACTCGTAACAGTAATTCAACTGACAAACCTGAGGTCGACGGTGCGCTCATTTTACTCCCCTCTCTCCATCAGTGCTCCGTTTTAAGGGTACTTAAAGCTAATTAAAGCTACACAGATTGGAAAGAAGTCGAAACAAGGATGTGAGGTCTGGCTGGGGATCGAACTCGGAACCTCTCGCACCGAAGGCCGCGCACTAACCAACTGTGCCATCCTTCCTAAACAAAGACTAAACCGAATGCATATGTGCGAGCGTATTACACGATTTTGAAAGCCGTATTATTAAACGATTTAGCGCGGTTAAGTTGGTCGTAAATAAACAATTTATTAAACAAAAAGTTGTGTAATACGCGGTGTGTATTTTTGCAAGTCATTTTAGTGTTTTGACAGCCTCTTTGCATTGTTTATATATAAAGTGCATGCATTATAAGTTTACAAGTTATTAGGTTACAATAATTGTATATCGCTAATTGCACAAACATTAACCTTTTCAAAATAAAAAGACATAGAAGCTAAGAAGTATATCTTCTTTTGGTACACTTTTAATTATTGGATTTCCATAGTTTTATCAAATGCGACGCATGCGCTGCACAACTGCATCTGGAATACCAAATATGTCCCAGTTGCTTTAGAATCATGTTCATTTCGGTCTAGGCTTCTATGCTCAATGATTTTGAAAGGGTCGTCAATATATATAGCTAATTCAATTAACGTTGTCGCTGAAAAAGCCTAAAGCGTAAAGGTTTGAGAGCGGATTCATGAAAAATGTTTATCACTGTGACATCATTACAATAAAAAACTCACTACATGCTTGCAAATTTCACAACTTGGACACATATTCCTTAATTTCTCAGATAGCCTACAGAGAAGTTTGTTAGTACACAAAAGATATTTGAAAGGTTTTAGCCTTTAAGCTTTTTTTCAGCGACAACGTTAATTGAAATAGCTATATTGGATTTTGTGCAATCAGCTAAGTGCACCATATAATTTACAAGTAACTATATATGGTACTATATTGTAGTCTACTCCACAAAAACGCATTCAAACTTGTGATTTAATAAGGTTTGAATTCTAATGAGGATATTCGATTGTAAGGGTAGGAATTTAAATGTTTCTCTTCCCTATCTTGAATATATTCCTGGAAGCCTTCAGTTGATATCTCGTGTTAATGATCACTTTCTTTGGGAGCTCGAGATTGAATTGGGAAGGTCAGTCCACTTGATTTGTATTTCTATTCTGCTGATGTGCGTGGCGCGGTTAATTTCTTGCCAAGTATGTTTAAAATATGGTGTGATATATAATATCTTTCAAAAAAGGTTTTCGGACGAGAGGCTTAGGTCGAGCCAACACGACTATTCCAAAAGGAGCATGGGTAGTTACAAAACTTCGCTGTCTTTTTCTCTGTCTTAAATGTGAATTGCCGTGCTGATATTCGTGTGGTTTTATAATTTGATTGATTTAACCATACTCCATTTCCGGTGAGTCGTGTGCGTTAGACACCTCTTGCACGACAAAGGTTTTTGAAATTGCTGTATGAGCTTAATGGTTATTCATATAAGTAGTAATGGAAAACTGAATGCTGAATTTAACCTTTCTCCTTAGAATCTTTATATTTACAAGAATAATTTAACTTTAGAAAGTGTTATAAGACGCAATACAACATCTTCTCTACATATTAACGTGGGGAGCTTACAATAAGCCTTAAGCATTCTGACGTTTCATACCTTCCTCTATACCACAATCCTTTTGGAGTACCTATTGTTCATAAATTTACGAATATAGTGTTTGCACTCTCCAGGGATTTTTAAATGTGAATATGAAAGACTATTGAAGAGGATTCTGGTATAGATAGAACGTCATTAAAGTAAAGGCTTATTAGTTGGACCTCACCAGTTTCAGCGAACCTAAGCCGTGAATGAGTACAGTGCGACGGACGTGTAGGAAATATTAATTGATGTCTGATGTGATCATGCATAGCGCAAATTTTCGCAGTCGTCAAATTGCACGAAGATTCTCATCCAAACTTCACTATATAAACCAACAATTTATGGAAAGGTTTTTGCGTTTTACATTTCAGAAAGTTGTTGTATGAAGAAAAAGGCTAAATTATTTAGCATTCACTTCCACTCTAGATTCCACTATTCAATCATACAACGCTATAACCTTGCAGCTTTTAGAATCATGAATTGATTTTCGATACGTAAACCTAGGTGTTAAGCCTGGTTTTCACTAGCGACGCAAGCACAAGCGCAAGCATAAGATTGTCTGTTTTCACTAGTAAAACGCGAACGCAAGCACAAGCGCAAGCATAAGCGCAAGCACAAGATATCAAAAAGTTTTGATCCTTGTGCTTGCGCTTATGTTTGCGCTTGTGCTTGCGTCGTAGTGAAAACCAGGCTTTAACGTTGATTGTGCTTCAATTTCTATCGATGAAGTTGATTTCCAGATTTTTTTCAGGGACAAGAAACACCCTCATTCTTGATTCTGTTGGAATTTTGTTCTTGCATTCCAGTCTGAACTGCTGAACAACCTGTTAAGCGGAAAAATTGATAAGTCAACTGGGATGCACATGAGTGTCTAGCGAAGCAAGGGTAGAAAAATTACTAGACAAGAAAGAATGATCGATCAAAATATAGAAACTAATTACTAAAAATTAAATTAATTATAAAAACTGATAGAATAGAATAGAATAGAATGGAATGGAATGGAATGGAATGGAATGGAACAGAATGGAATAGAATAGAATAGAATAGAATAGAATAGAATAGAATGGAATGGAATGGAATGGAATGGAATGGAATAGAATAGAATAGAACAGATTGGAATAGAATAGAATAGAATGGAATAGAAAGCGCAGTAATTGCAGTCTGAAATTACTTTTATTCTTAATACTATACAATACAATGCAATGCAATACAATACAATACAATACAATGCTATACAATGCAATACAATACAATACAATACAATACAATACAATACAATACAATACAATGCAATGCAATGCAATACAATACAATACAATACAATACAACACAATTTATTCAAGTGTCAATGTGTTTAGCCTAAGACTAATTGGGGACACAATAAACTAAAAAATTAAAGAAATGATAAATAATAGATAATTAAATGATTAACTTCACGTCTCTAGTTAGCTTGCCTACAGGCTCTCAAGGCGGAGGGGGAGAGGGGAGAGGGGAGAGGGGAGGGGAGAGGAAAGGAAAGGTAGAGCCTGCACGAACTCTATTGTTTTGAAAATACGCTTGATTACTCTTAAGGAGCATAAAGGTCAATTTCGGCCAATCATATTGGAGATAAACATTGTCACCATTTTGACAGTTGACTGATATTCCCCACGTGTCCTGTTTATGGCAACATTTTCAACGCCATTGGATTATCTTTATCGAAATCTTTTTATTAAGTTTGACTGTAAATTCAAAATAACTTCATCTTCTATTATATCCAGTAAGAACAGCACCGTTTACCACTGAAAATGGGCCAGTCTGGTTCATTTCAAGTGACAGTTGTCATTAATTCAGACACCTCAGCCAATGAGATTGCTCCGTTCGTGGACGAAAGGAGTGTATTTTTAAAACAATAGCGTTCGTACAGGCTCTCCCTTCCTTTCCTCTCCCCTTCCTTTAATTTCCTCTCCCCTCCCCCCATTAAGAGCCTGTAGGCAGGCTAGTCTCTGGTTGGCTGAGACTAGTGAACGAACAAGAATTTACTCAATGGATTTAACTTAAAAATAAATTATGTGCCAACGATTACCTTTGACAAAAAAAGGTATACTTCAAGTTCTGCAGCGCGCTTACCTAAAAGAAATAAATTGTGATAATGTAAGCTGCAACTGAAAAAATCAATTCAGATTTTTTAAAGGGTAGTTTCAAGGTTAAATCAAAGGTTTATGTAATTAATTTTAATTTTAATTTTAAAAGATAACGTTATAAGGGCATGAAATTTAAGGATTAATGTAAGACGTCAATTATTGTTAAAACTGAAAATAATTGACTGCAACATTAACACTAAAATTCACATTTTTCCATATATTTCATGCATCCATGCGATTTTTTCCACGACAAGCCCACAGATAATTAAAGTCAGGCCAGGTTAGGATTAAAGTTCAACATCAAATATACAGATTCAATTCCTCTTTCTCCAATCTAGTCGGTCTAGAGACACCATCATGCAGGAAAAAGCCAAATCAATAGTCTAAAACGCACCATCAAAACAAAAATAATAATAATAATAACTTTATTAAATCCCATGGCAGAAATGAAACTAAATTGCGGGAAAATACAAGATAAAATACAACAATATTAAAATATATGTACAACGGTAAGATAATATTAATAGATTTGTTTAGAAAGCATCATCTAAATACTTCAAAGTCACAAACTGGCTCAGTCTCTGTGTCTTAGTGTTAACTGGATTACAGTTAGTATTTCAAAATGACCTACAACATTTTTAAAACAGTTGCACACATACCAATGCATGTTCTTGTTCCAAATCCAAAGGGCAAATAAGAGAAGGCATGATGCTGGTCACCAGTCTTTCTCAACCAGCGTTCTGGTTTGAATTCTTCAGGGTCTTCAAAGTGTGCACGACTGGCGGCGAAAATTGACAGCAAGACTAAAGTCTGAAATAACAATGACGTGCATGATTATATCGCTCTTTATGTCTAGTTCTAGTTTATGGTTACCGCGTGTGGATGAACAACCTGGTTCCAGTTTCACAATTAAGCGTTTATGAGATACGACTAGTACTCGTCTGTTTCAAAAATTTGATCGTTCTTCTCCTCCTCCTTCTCCTCCTCCTTCTTGCATTACGAAACAAAAGTAGTACAGCATAACATCAAAAATAATAATAGATAAAAGGTAATAAAATATTAAAAAGTAATTACGTAAGGAAGCCTAAAATTAAACAATCTAAAAATAATCTTAGGTTTTTTTTTCGGAGTTGATTTTTTCACATTTTAAAGCATATTGTTACATAATGTGCCAGAAAGTGATACCGTTGCAAGTTACTTAATATATTGTTGAACAGAGCAAGTCGTTCGTCTTATTATAGTTCAATAGGCCCTTTGCACGATCTGGTCACGTGATACAAGACACACAAATACCAGCCCTGAGAACAAATGGACAGCAACGTGAGAAAGAGCACCTTAAAATTAGCATTTCTATGAGTTTGAGTGTTTTTGAATGTAATCAAAGGACAAGGACAGAATTTATAACTGTCTAACTGACTTACAAGCCATGACAGTACGTCAGTCATATAACCTTTGCAAAAATAATGTAATTCTTTATACCGAAAAAGGCTCAATGCAAACTTGGTAAAAGCACTAATTTAAAGATGCCCTTTCAAAATATGTCGACCATTTTCTCACCATTACAGTTCATATTTTGATGACATATGTCACGTATTCGGGTCCTGCAAAAGGGACTATAGATTAATTGTTTTACTTACGCCAGCGGGTACATGGTAACCCCCCACAACAATGTCCTCGTTCAGTATGCGGGAATTACTGGTTAGAAGTGGGTTGATTCTAAAAGATAAATTATAAAATGTACTTAAAACTTAGGCACGCTTCATTCGCTAATCAAGTCATGTGCCCTATCTAATTGCCGGCATGTGACGTCACGGCAGCCATCTTGGCTGAACTTCAATGGCGTGACGAGACTAAAAACGGCTGCGAAGGAGACTAAATCTCGTACCCAGAGCCTGCGTTCCTACTCACCAGCATGTAAGACTACGAAAGTTTTTCACTTCGCGTTACTTGCACAAGGCCTAACTGCGCCGTCAGTATTTGAGTTACCTGTAGCAAATTCAAATTCGCTCGACCTATTTGATTGAAGTTCGATGAATAAACTTCTTTGCATCTTATACAGAAGTATACTCAGAAGGAAAGAATGATATTCAATTGAATCATTTGTGTGTAAAAACACGTCGGTAAGATGATTCCTCTGCATCGCGCACGTCCCCTATGCGTGATTTAATAAGCACAAAATTAGGACTAAGTAAATAAAAGCCCTCTAAGAGGACATGTGGTTACTGGTCAAATGATAAATAAACAAGCAAAGCAATTAAACTAAACAAAGAAACCAACAAAAAGAAATAGAAAAGAAAGAAAGAATGCTTTCGAGAAAAAAATAATTATAATTTTTCTGTCGATATGGAGTCTACGAGAATGATGAAAGTGCTCCAAAAAGTCCTCCAAATTGTATATCACAAAGAAGAAAATGACAAACTAGGCAAACCACAACTTTCTATTCCTAAACGTTTTGAGGTTACTGAACAAACAGAACAGTCTTTGTAGTCACATCTGGACTCATTGGCTCTTTGTTAAATGACTAATTAAATCCAAAAATAATTTTCACGTGTATTTCACATCTTTTTTACATATTTCTCCCAGTAGTCTAGTGACAGGTAAAATAAAACATTGTCTACTTTAAGTAGACAATGTTTTATACCAATATATCCAAACAAACACAAGCCACGTGCACATGGAAAAACGAGTCTGCTTGACCTTTTGGTCAGCGGTATCGATATGAAGCCAATGCCGAGTGTGTTCGTAGACTCCATATTTATTGAAAACTTCTAAGATTTTTTCATCGAAAGGAAATATCTAATGAAATTATAACAACCGCTGTCTAAACAAGGTAGATATTTCTTAGAATATTTCATATTTTCGTCGTGAAAACCGATTAAAATGAGTCAAGTAATCTTCGAGCCAATTCCGTATGTATTTCGTTCTCTCTTCGTGAACAACTTCGGCAAATCCGAATTACTTACACACTTACACACTTACACACTTACACACTTACTTACACACACGATGACATAATGGTACTGGCTTGTATACAAGCCAGTAACCACAAAAACCGCTAATAAACAGTGACTTTTGCAAAACTCCCCTCAATCTCGTCGTCCAAATAACTATTTGCAAAATCCACTATATATTTGAAAAGAGCTTGTTTAAAACAGCAGCATAAAGCTCGTATTAACAACCATACCTCATGGATTCTTTGAGAAATGCCTTGGTGTAAGGAATTTTCCCCATATCCCTTGCTGTAAGATTACCATCTTCACCAACCACAGATACAATCTCTTCGCACAGACGTTCCTGGGCTTCAGGGAACCTGGCTAGGTTATACAACGCCAAGTATAGGACAAGAGAGGTCTTTGAACAAAAATGAATTAACAAAAGAGAGAAGTGAAAGGATGTATGAAAATGTGAATGAAGGAAAGCAAGAATGAATATTAAATCGAGAAAAGATGTACAATGAAGGAAGAAAGTCAAAAAGCACAGGTTAACTTGTAGAAGACGATGAATGTACGCAATGCATTAATTACTATTATAACATAGCTAAAATCTTACGCGCGCTCTGATTGGCCAGAAAGCTATGAACTATTTGCCCATGGGCTGCACGGCTCCGTTTTTAACGTTCTAGGCTCTGTTATAAATCAATTAGACAACAGAAAGCCGCTTGCCCATGGCGTTATAGACGCACTTGAGAAAATATAAAGAACTCTTAACAATCGTTCTTTATATTTTCTCTCGTGCGTCTATAACGCCATGGGCGCGCGGCTTTCTGTTGTCTAATTGATAATCAAGCACATCACACTATAACACTGTCCTATCATTATGATTATAAAGATGCAAGTTATTTGTCCTATGACTTAGGAATAACACGTGGCGAGTTAGATTTATCGTTGAATAGTAGAGCGCGCACAAAGTTTTATAGCGCGCGCGCAAATCACGTTTTGTAAATCAAATCTTTGATGATGAATATTTACAGTTAGTTTTGAGTGTTAGTTCAAGAAGAAAACCTTACAGTCTCAATTATGTCTATTTAATAGCGGAGCTCCCGCGCGGGCCGAAGGCCCGCGCGAGCGGAGCACCATACCTAAGAAAAAATGGTAACCCATCGAGTTGATTTTTCATGGACACACAGGGAGCCCAACGGCTGTACGTCCGTCCGTCCGTCCGTCCGTCCGTCCGTCCGTCCGTCCGTCCGTCCGTCCGTCCGTCCGTCCGTCCGTCCGTCCGTCCGTCCGTCCGTCCGTCCGTGTACATCTCGATGCTGATTGGCTGATTGATTTTTGGCGCCGACTTGAGCGCGCGCTGACACTTTGAAAACTGGAAATTTACAAGTTTCCTCGCAGTTTTAACTTGCAAAACTTAAAAAGATTCTTCTCAAAACCTCGTAAAAATTTAGCGATTTTCATAATCATTAATCTGTACCAATCTTGACAGGTTAAAGCGAAAAAAAACCCCGTATTTTTGAATTTTTTTTCGAGCCCAGTGTCGTTTCAAAAACTGCTCGAAAGACGAAGGACACAGAGAATATTTTCAAAGTTGGACGACTTTTTAGTTGGATTCGTAGCTTCAAAAAACTTCTCATAAAGAATGAGTTATTGAAGATCGTGTATTAATCGTTTCGTGAAGATGCCTTCAGTATAAAGCTGCTTAAAAATCTAGTCAAAGTTGGAAATCAAGAATCGTCTGCATTGAGCGTGAAACAAGGACTACGCTTCTAAAGACAACAAGGAAAGCTCTTCAAGGTAAAGACCCTGGCCAGAAAATGTTGTCAAAAAGTCTCTTGTACCTATATCTCATCTTTTATCTTTTATTTGGGATTGATGACTTTTATGCACGTTGAACTGTGGCCAAGTTTAAACAAACACTCGATCAAGTATTAAAGTCTTACATGAAATGTACAACGACATTTTGTTTTACGGTGAACTTTTTGCACTAGTTCTAATAATAATAAAATTAGTAAAAAAATGATTTTCAACTTATTTCAACCCCACTAATGTGTAAATACAGCTCAAGTTTGGGTCTGGAATTTAATGAAAAAATTGACAGGCAAAAAGGAAGGAATTTTGCATGCAAACTAGAGTTGTTTTACATTAAGCACGAAGTTGAAAATGCTTATTAACCTTGTTTTCTTGTTATGTCAAGTAGCTGTTTATAATCACTTTAAATTGTATTATCAGTGTAATCTGGAAGAGACAAGGGTTCACCTAGTGTGTCATTCTATTCTACATTAAATAACAAGACAAAACAACAACAACAACCACAAAAAACAAGATGTCAGAAATATACAGACAAATCAAGATATGTTGTTCTGTAATATTCAGGATGTTGAAAAGGTTTAATTACTTGTATCAATTTAAAAAAAGGTTTTTGAGATTTTTGTTTCTATTTCTGAAAATTATGAACCACTACAAAGTCAATTATGAAATCTGACAGTGAATCTGAATATTAAATTTACTGTAATAAAGGTCACTGAACTTACAAGCCCATACAATATATATACAAACCAAAACCAAAACTTATCAGCAAAAATGCTTTTTGAAATAATCTTCATTTCAACTTTTTCAATTACCACAGGAAGCCACAGAATATTAAAATTGAAATTGGAGCTCTGCTTTTAGGTAGTAGTTGTTTTGAGTTGTTTTACAATTTCATCTAAAGTCATGATTTATAGTGTAACCTGGAAGAGAGAATTCTTGTTCCGTGTAAAGAAAAATCTAAATATAATATTCTGCAATGTCTTAAATTGTTTAATTGAGGGATGTTGAAATCAGGTTCAGTATTTATGTGAATGAAATTAGTTTGAGTAAGGGATTTTTGCATTCTATTTCTGAGAATTATGAACCACTACTACTACAAAGTCAATTATAAAATCTGACTGAATCTGAATAAATATCACTGTGGTGACCATATGGCTTGAAAGCCATATAATTCTCAGGAGATTGAAGTTAAGAGTTTTTTCAAACCCTAAAGCAAATGCTATAAAGCTTGATCTATAATCTTTATTTCAACTTTTACAACAAAATGCAATCTTTGTTTGCCTATTACCACAGGAAGCCCAATTCATTTGAATCAAAAACGTCAAAAACAAAGTATTTAAAATTATTATTATTTATTTTTAAAAATGGGAGCTCCGCTATTAGGTAGTACCTAATTTATATATTAACTTCAAGTCAACGAAATTGGTATGTAACATTTCTCATTAAACTAAGTACTACGTAGAAATCAGTGATAGTTGTAATTTCGCAAGAATTATACAAGAAAGAGAACGGAAAAAGCTGTAGATTTGCCGGTTTGCTTCATGCAACCGATCTCTATTTCAGTAGTTGTTGTTTACAAGTGATTTACTTCTACAGTAATCAGGTATAGGATTGTCTAATTAAGTTGTTGGTTTAGCATGAATCACTAAGTAGTTTGAATAGTGTGTTTACACTAGTTATTTTAGGTTGGTCACATATCGACCTGAAGTTTCTGCTAGTTTTGTTGTAGTTGACTTATGCATGAAATCCTTAACCTTTGTATAACAACGTAGGATAGTAATTAATTAGTTATTATTGATTACTTATCGTAGTTCTCGCCGTTCGTTTGGGTTTACATTTGTGAAGTGGAATAAACCGTAGTCAAAGTGAAGTGTTGGGTTGGTTTACTTGGTCACACACATAAAATCATGCGCATTTAAAGTTCAATAGAAAATAATTTATTAACAATTTTGTTTATTAGAGTATTATTCTTTCTGTACAATAAAGTCATAAACTTCTCTACTTACAGCTCTTTTAGTGAAACATCCAATCATCGGGTGAGCGTTAAATATAATCTCGTAAAATCGGCTCTCTTTATTTGAAATATTATCAAATACTGATGTAGACTTCCAGATACGAGACAAAGCAAAAGATGGAAGAGAATACCTTATAAAAAACACTTTTTGCAGTCGGGCCACTAGCCCTTTCACAGAACCGTTACAGATTTGTTAATATCGCTCGTCAGAACTCTGTTCTTTACCTTCATAGACAGAAATGAAAGTCCAGATAGTTAGATGGATATCATTACTGAGCTGAAACCCTTTAGTTTTGTCCTATAGCTTAAATGAGAGTCGCAAAAAGGTGTTATTCTACCTCTACTTTTGAAATTCCTTTCAGAAACAAATTTGCCCGAAAATGCCGCGTTTTCAAGTCGTGCCTGCGATACTTTTGTCAGTTGTCTTCGCATCTCGAAAATACTCTACTGAGCGTGACATACTTCTAGAGGTTCCATTTCCTTTTGTATATTCAGAAGTATCATGAGAATATCGAATTAAGTTCAAATTAAATAGTTTTTAATAATTGTCTAGATGATTGTCACGTTTCTATGGTGCATTTGATTTCAGACCTAATCAATCTTGTCACAATATTTACTCAAATCAGGAGGAGAGGTTACCTATGTTACACGTAGGGGGAGAGCCGGGCTGGAAACGGCTATACAAAGGCTAAATTCATCGTGACATTCATTAATAAACTAATTCGAATCCAAGAGTTCGCCTTCAAGAAAAATTCCACATATCGACGTTTTTAAAACAAGTCGTACTTTACTCTGATGTCAACCTACCGTGTCTACACCTCCACCAAACATGTCCTTGGCAGAACCAATGATTTCCTCTGGTGTTAGTTCTTGCTTGGCCAGTAAGTACGTTAACAACGGAACACCTGAAAAAAGTAATTATTAGCAGGTCGATCTAGGTTGTTCTCCATGTCCTTCACTGGGATTTGCCTTTCTCGGTAGAAACGAACGAGCGAGCCGAGTTGTGTGTAGGTATAGACTACTAAAAAATTATTAGAAAACAGAATATTAAACAAAATTTCATAATTGAATATTTTGCGGAAGTTATCACTTTAAAACTGAGGATATCACCTGTTAGTATTCACCAACATAAGGGCTATTACAAATCCTGCATTCTGATTGGCTCCCTAACCTCGGGCTATTGGTGATAGCCCGAGTTGAGAGGAAGCGCGTGCTCTCAAATGTTACATAATATCAATAAAACATTTTTCTCTCTTTGTTTTGTTTAGTCTCATTCACCTTTGGCCCAATATGTTGGTGAATACTAAAACAATTAGACCTCCCGGCCTCATGGACTACGAGTTTGAATAGCCCATTCGGCCTACGGCCTCATGGGCTATTGACTCGTAGTCCATTCGGCCTCGAGGTCTAATTGTTAAATATTTGTCCAGCTAGAACTTACCACGTGGTCTGTTTAGCGAACAGGCATACCTTAAAATTTATCGGTGGTTCATAGTGATATTTGTTTGTATTTTTGAACATATATATAAGCTACGTACTATACCAGTATATTTTCAATCAACTGCAATTTTTTGATTTTGTGTATATACGTTCCTTGCCCTTATGAAACCACCGTATTCAAATAAAGATGAATCAACTCTATCGCTCAATCAATCAATTTTTGTCTACATCTACATCTACATCATCTACTTCTACATCTATCTGAGATATATATAAAGCGCGCGCTGAATGAATGTCTAACTCCAAGTTTATATCAAAGGCTAATATAGAACGAGATTCGCTCTAAAACATCAAAACGTAATTCATAAAAGCAATATAAAACGACCTGTCTCTTAACTGTAAACGTAACACTCTGGAAGATGTACAAAAACACTCGAAAAGTAAGAGAAATACTAAGCTACGCCCTCGTCCACCTCACCTCGCTTTTCTTGTGCTCTATATACATATCCAATTGTGCTTATCAAATCACACGAGAGAAATATGCTCATGCCGTGTTTTATATTTGTTAATAAATCAGGTTCTCATCCTCATTAATTATTCACGAGGTATCTGGCCAATCCTTGATCGTAATTCGTACCACGTGCAGTAACTGGAAATCGGAGGAAGTTACTAGGCGTACTGAATTAATTTTGATCCAGTTACTCCAAGCTATATAATTTAATCTCTCAGATAATTTCATTTTCACGATCAACGGGAGTTGCATGAAGGATTTCTCTGTTTAATAAACTTTTAATTATTTATTTGATTATCAATCAGTAAATATCTCTCTAAAGATTAAGATTAGAAATCTAAATTTACCTTTTTCACTGAGGATTTTTTGGGGATTCTTTAAATCTTCACCCAGCTGTTTGATCTTGGCGTCGATAAACTTTCGTCCAATTTTTGTCATATCCTCATTCGCTTGGTACATTTTTTTCCAAGATGGCGTGGTAATAAAGTTCTTGAACTTTCCTTCTAGACCAAATTCAAGGTTTTGCAAGCATTCAAAAAAATCTTGTACACTCTTAATAAATTGTAGTGCATCTTGATTTGGTGGGTCTTCGTACAAGCCAACTCTGTCATCAAAGACTAAAGTCCCAATTGCTGTAAAGATCATTACAATATATATTAACTGACTATGATACAGTGATTTACGAAAATTTTTAATTTGTACATTTTGAATATTTATAATTATTTATATCTATTGCTATGGTACCGTCTAGGACCTACAAGTTTTATTGAGTTTCAAAAATTTGATTCAGCTACTTTCCTGCTCTCTTTCTTTATTGCTTGTTCTCTTGCTCTTAACAACTTCTGGACTCTAAAACACTATTAACTTTTACAGCTTATTTACCTAAACTAGCTCTTTGTTGAAAAGTGAAATACTTTCTTTTTTAGGAATATGGTTTTAGAAGGACCGTAGCCAGCATTCAAACATTGGTACGGTTTTTAAAAATTAATTGGTCCGGTTTCTCGTTTTCCTACACGAATTCATGCTTTCAAAACTGCAATGACAATGGTTCTAACGGTAAAAGTTGGTCCGGTTGAAACCTGACTAACCGTACCGGTGGCTACGGCCTGTTTATCTATAAAGATTGACAACTGCTGAAGAAGGGAAATTCCCTAATTGATATTTAGTTAGCCTTGAACTTCAATTACAAATGCGTCATAAGAAGAAGGGGAATTTCCTAATTAATATTTAGTTAGCCTTGAACTTCAATTATAAACGTGTCATGAACAAGAACTAAATTAACTTTCATTACTTAATGACTACGGTTGACATCGAAAACAGCATATAAATTATTAACAATTGAACTATTTCAAACTACAAACTTAGATTTAACAAATTGAATTAGGCTAACTTTTTTGCTACAAAAACATTTGCTGTTTCAACTGGAACAATTGCTGAGTTAAAATCAAAATTCTTAAGGGCGTGCATAACACTATTGTCCAATAATTTCCTCTATACTTTTGATATATTTTTGTGGTTCCTGGCTTAGTAGGTTGCTGGCTTGGTAGCCAAGCAACCATCAATAGAAAAAGTGATCAATTTCCATAGTATGTAAAAATCGTGTAAAAAACATGTAAAGATATATATAAAACTGTAAATTTCAATTTACATGATTGTTCCCCATTTACAGGGTTTTGTGATTTTTGAGTTTTTTTACAGGATCAGGAAGATCCTGTAAAAATCCTGTAGAAATCCTGTAAAAATCCTGTAAAAAACGAGATCTCACAAAGATAATGGAAAAATCGTGTGAAAACAATGTAAAAGATCATGTGAATTTGATCAACAAAACCCTGTAAAATTCCTGTAAATGTTATAGACAAACCTTGTAAATTGAAGATTACATGTTTTTACATGGTTTTACATCTAAATTTAGTCCAGAACTGGACCCACTTTATCTTCGCGCGCGCGGCCAAAATTTAAATTGGAGCGAGCA